>PQWD01004740.1:0-17490 GCA_019425675.1 Leucinodes orbonalis | reverse complement strand
CTATCCCCTAGCAGTACAAACATTATTTTGGTCATGAACATGTCTGTTTATATTGATATGGGTTGTTTCACGCTAAGGTCAGATGGCGCTGTGTGAATATCAGTGGCATATTAATATTTTTTTATAGACTAATGAATAAACATTTTAAGTTTGAGTGTATACATATTATCTTTGCTGTCTGCGTCCTACCTTCTTCCATCCTGCAGTAAATATATATCTTAAAATAATAAGGATCTCTTTAACATAAGCTTTTATCTTCAAAACACATTTTCGCCATCACAATCCCGTCTTGCTTTATAAATTAATACAGTACCTAATCCTCTCGTCGGAACGTCAAGTCTTCATCAAGTAGCGTCTGCATTAATCCCGACGATAATTGGCCTTATCAGCGCTGTTTATATTGGCCAGCGCTGAAATGGACACGCCTGCTACTGATTGCTGATAGAATGCGTGAGTGTGGTCAAAACTTATAGTCTGTTCTATATTGAAACCAATGATGTAAAAAGTAGAGATTCGTGGTATGTTCACAAAACAACAAAATAGTCTTCCGAATGCAGCGACAGCCCACATACACATATTTGAATGAGCGTACGTCATTTACCTTAACAAAGAGCCTACAACTGTATTCTGTTTGGCGGTTTGTTTTTGAGGCACGGATGGCGTATATTACTTATATATATATACAGAATATCATTGATTGGAACTCGTTATTTAAACGCGAATGTTTGAACCAGCATATTACATATTTTTATGAAATAAAGTAATAAATTTGGCGTAAAGCTCACCTGATCTTTAATCGTTAGAATTAAAGGAATATATAGAAGTAGCATGAATACAAAGCTAACGTTAGGAAGTTAAGAGACGTCATTTTTATGGTCGAATGGAAAATAGTATTTCAAAAACGTTGACTGAGAAGTTCCTCAATACTATAAGCACACATATGTAGAGTATGGACGGGGGAATGAATTAAATAAAAATATTTCATATACCTGCGGAACGGCACCTGAAACCGCTTAAAAGCTCCACTCTCCAAAAGTTTGACTACAGTGAGTATGTTAAGCTTGGCGTTTGTGAGCTATGAGAAAGCCTTCGATTAGATCGAGACTTGGGCTGTCGGTGCCCTATTGATTACCGCTATATCGAAGTATTGAGATGCCTGTACGAGAGTCTTACTATGTCACTCCGAGTATATGAAGAGCTTACACAACCTATCCAATTCCACCAAGGAGTGAGACAGGGAGACGTTATATCTCCGAGACTGTTCACAGCTGCGTTGGGCATTTAGCATCAATCATCTTCGATTTGCCGATTATATAGTAATCATGGCAAAATCCATGGAGAATCCACACCGAGCTTTGTCTTGAAGCTCGGCATATGTCGTTGCGGGGATGGCTTGATAACTTAGAATATGCTTGGGGGAGCATATTCTAAGTTAGTTTACTGCCCGGCACCTGCCAGTTACGTGGATAGGGTATCTACATTCTTACAAAGGGTTATAGCGAAAGTCCTCAACATCGGAAGCAGAACCTCAAATGTAAATTTTTAGTGTTATTCAATGTGTTAGCTACGCCGACTACTGATGCGGCGACGGTTATATGATCGCTAGGTTGTGTAGCACGTCCCGTAGATGCTAACGTTTACGTGCACGAGGTGAACTATTATTATTAGCTGTTGTTGTATAATCAGCATATAGACAATGAACTATATGCCAATGACAATGAGCTTTGAATGCGCTATTGCTGTAGCGTTTAGATGCGAATGAAACCTACTGAGAGATAGTTGACCACCTAATCAGACGTGAAGGATTGAAGTAGTCCTTTATTGCTTTTGAACAGTTTCGGGAATATAGTATCTATCATTTAAATGTTCATCATTGTGTTGGAATGACACTACGGTGTCTTCGTTACCATTACACCAAAAAGCCTCTAGAAAAGCCCAGATTTCGGTGGAATCCAAGGATTTAGCCCACGATAACCTATACAGAGGTATTCTACACTTTCTCCTAGTTAAGCTACCGATATCAATGAATATGTGATCTCCGGTGCTTTATGCTAACCCTGGCAAACCAACATCAACATGCTCAGAAGTCAGAAGCATCTGTCTTGAAAATGAATAATATCTGGACCACTTTTTTTTTTAAATAATAAAGTAATGGGACTAGTATTGCAACAATTCGCCTCAGTTCGTTGTAAATTTACATCAGAAATAGAAAAAAATAGTTTCAAATACTATTTCTAAATAGTATGTTTTAAATAGTACAATAGTTTGCATATTATTTTTATAAAGATTATATTACACATTTATAATCACCGTGTAGATCTTATTATCACTTATATCAGCGATTCATTATCAAGTATTTCACAATCGAAAATAATGGACGATTTAAACTAGACACTGTGAATGAATATAGAAACGTGCCATCAGAATATCATTTTGAAAGAAAATATTTCTTTACCTGCGTAAAAACAAATAAAGTGCCACAAAAGGATTTTTCAAGTTACTGAAGACATTTTAATTGTAGACATTAACCACTGTGGAGTTAAAAATCGGGGCACGTCTCCGTAAATCGCTGCCGGTTAAATTTGTTTACTAGAAACTTTTGATCGCACTCTTTCCAGTGAAACCGCGTTGTTTTTTTGTACAAACAAAAGGCGTGGTTAACCGCATCTAAATGGAAAACTAAATAGTGTAATTGGGTCACGCTTGTGATAGACCACTGCAGTCACGTAACTTATGCTTAATTCGCGCAGATCAGTCGGATTTATGAATAAAATAGCCCGAAAAATTATATGTTCAATGTCGCTACGTCCCTCATCACACCTAATTACTGTTTTAAGTATGGTAAAAGTCTCTGGTTCTGCTACCGCACTGAAATGTCTCTCCAAAATTGCATTGCGTAGTGAATGGGTTGGAGTTTAATAGTTAGGGTAAATAAAGGACGTAAGATTGAAACCTGATTTCACAACAGGGCATAAAAAGGATATCACAGAACAGTAAGTCATCATTTACATCAGCATATAAAGTCCCACTGCAGAATAAAATTGGAATATATTTTTGTAATATTTAAATATTTTTTTCTACATGCATATGAATACTAAGATTAATAATTAAAGTTAGTAGAACCGACGAGCAGACGAGTTCTGAGGTGGTGACCGCGTCTTGGTAAGCATAACGTAGGACGCCCGTCGGCCTAATGGACTATTCTTTGATGGACGGTTATTTCAATATTACAAACAGACACTTCAATTTCATTTAAAAGTATTGATTGCAGAAATATTGAAGTGTTTTTGTTAAGAAAGAGTGAAATAATTATTTCTCTCAGTCCGCCCATGCCCACGGTAAATGCAAAGTCACCAAAACCTCGGAAGTAAACGTACAACATACTATTTATAAATAGGTACGTGATTCCCTAAATTGGTTTTGAATTTATGTATGCACATTGCAAAAACTTAGGTCTATAAGGACAATTATTTTGCTAGCCATGGAAACTACCAGATATGGTTAACTGCTACAATAAACTTGGCAACAAAGCTGCCGAACGTCTTTGCCGTAGTGTGTTATACTTGGAGATATTATATCATCACGCGGTAACACCGAGGAGCTGAGTCTTGACATATTGACAGGACAAAGAGCTCGCGCCTTTACTATTTATCTGCCGTTACAATTTTAACGTAAGAATTGTGGATACTATACTATTAAAGAAAATTGAATAAACCAGTTTTAAGGATGAATGCGCGGTTAATGTATATTGCATATTGCGCATTATTTTATAACCTTCAATTTTTGGCATTTGAATCTTTATAATCTTTATAAATGCGTAAAATAAAAATAATTTATTAATCAAAGTTGATTTAGGCAAAGTCTTGTAACGAATAGCTTCATTGCAAAGCTGATCCGCGTTTGTGCCACTGTACAAGTGCGCATCGCGCTTTTCAGAATCTCGTTTCAAGTCCTCAAGAATTAAAAGGTCAAAGGACTTAAATCCACATCGAAGACACCGATTACCGCTAAGCCCGAGCAGATCTTCCTTTTTAAATAGTTTCAGCGCAGTTTTCTAATCTGGCCAGGGAATGGATACTCTACGATATTATTCTTCATGACATTTGTTATTTTAACGTTCTGTACTTAAATGAAAAAAAAAATGCTAAAATTAATGAATTATTAAGCAATTTATGCCAGACAAAACTTCGTTATTTATATTCTGTCCTCGGTGCAGTAAACACGTAAATTAATTATGAATTATTATATGAACCTATCTGGAAGTATTCACGAGAAGTGACGTGACAAAGTATTTTTCCAATTGACAGCTGACATAAAGCAAATGCTACGGAAACAATAGGTGCTTTTTTCATATAACCAAAACAAAATAGATTATATATTGAAGCTTAAATTTATTATCTTAAGATTTAAAATTGATGTTCAGCTTTTGATGGTAATTGATATGGCGAGGTTAAAGATTGACAGTTGAACACTTAAGTTCACGTCTCGCTTAAGTGGCCACCCTTATAAAATAAAAGTTAATTTCTATTCGCAAAAGCTCGCTTTTGTACTAACACAGATTTTTTATAGTTTTTTTTTTGGAAATTTAAAACTAATGGGGAGCCTTGGTCTAGTGGTCTGAGTTTTGGGTTTAAAAAGCTGCGAGATCAAGCGGTTGTAGATTCTGATCCCGCATGGAGACGACATATTGTTGAATGTCACTTTATACTAGTTAAAAAGTTTGCAGGCTGTATTGCACCTGATAGTCTGGAGAGAAACATGATTCCGTGCTTCGGAAGGCACATTAAGCCGTCCGGTTCCGGCTACAACCTTAAGCAGGCAGTCGTTTTGATGATGAATGGGAAGAAAATTACTGTTCATAGTAAGAACTAGTGTATATATAAAATACAAATGATATATTTAAAGGTACCTTCATTTCAAATATGGTTTGTAGTAAATAAGTGAAATAATTAGCTTACACTTTACAGTCTGATGATAAGTTAAAATATAAATATGCTTATTAATGCAAATAAATGTTATTTACGTAATGTTTATGTGATTTAAATTTAAAAGTCTTATTGACTACCTTCTTACTATAACACTTATATTATTTAAAAAAAAATTAAATATAATATATGACAAACTTTTATTAAAAGTGTTTTTTTTACTTCCAACGATTATTGGTATATCCACATTATCCAAGTTGCATCTAACAAATGTAACACAAAGTTGTTTTGGAAGAATCCCATAGTTCACGTGTCACTATTAAAATTAATGTTCTTTGTTCTAAGTTGTAAATCTGACGGCGACAGAGGGTGTATCTCGTCTGTCGTTAATAACCAAATGTCGGGTTTCCCATAGTAACACGTGCCATACCATTGGTAATGGGGTGACATTAAGATTATTTCTTGCTTGAAATGTATAAATGGCTACGCGACGCCATTGAGTAATAGACACAAGGAACAGTTATAAATCGGACCCAGTAATGAATACTTCAGAAGTGTGTTGTGTCACATTTGTGATTGGAATCCTTTGTCTTCCCCGGAATTAATTTCGTGCGACATCTGTTTGTATTAAGGAACAAAATTTGGTTAGCATATTTGTGATAAATATTTTTGTTAGGAACTTTTTGCCTTTTGAACTCTTTAAAGAATAGAGGCATACTTATATAAATGTAACTCGCAGTATTCGCCAAACTATTTTTCGAATTTGGAATGAATTTGTTTTACAAATTTATCGATGATGAATTACGTGATACTCAAAATATCTCTATTTGTGCTTGCCTTCATATTTTGAATATTTTCGTGTACTATTGTTGTAATCTTTCGTATCATCGGTATCTACCGAGAAAAAGCGGTATAAAATCCTCTAGCAATTTTGGTTATAGCTCACAAAAAGCTGTTAAGCTTTGTTAAGTTAATTTTGATGTCGGTTCAAACAAACTCTTCAGCTTTATATTATAGGTAAGTAGTTTGAGATGAAAATTATGAAAGAATAAAAAAAATATTTTTAGCTTTTTAGTTTGCTGTCGGTATTTTTTGTTTAAAATTATTTTAATAACTAATGACAGAAACGTTGACAAAAATCTATGAACGTTGTATATAAATTTGTAAAAGCAACTCGTGACACAAATAATAAAGTGTTTCTTTTTGTATCAAGACGTTTTTAGTATCTATATTTAGGTTGATCCAACCTTAATATGGCTATTACAAAACCATTGTACCATGGTTGAATCTTCAGGATTACAATTGCAATAAAGCTGATTATACTTATCCTCATCGTAATATCTCTGATACGATCAGCTCGGAAGAACTCCTATAAAGTTGCATAATTCACGATTATTATTTTTTGTAATACATTTCAAAACACATCATGAAAACTGTGTTCTTAAGCGCAGCTTCTAATTTTATCATCTATAATAATCATACAGTAAACAGTAGTTTTACAAAACAAATTGGCACGTTCTCGAAACCTTCGTATTTATAGGTGTTAATTCTTTATACATTTACCAAGGCCTTCTATCCGTTTGATAATGTGAACACGATGAGCCTAAACGTGGAATTATGTGTGGTAAATATGTCACTGACGACTCTGTTTTGGGTTGGAAGGTCATTCTAGTAGACGCAACAAGTGCTTTTTATGCTTCAGTAAACACTCGAGCTTGCTTAAGGTGATTTGATTTTGGCCTTTGCTTCGACTTGAGCTTTTATCCACTTTGTCTTGTTTGGGCGTATCACTGACCATCAGGTGAGCGTCCTGACCGTCCTGTACACTCTGCAACAGACAGAACTCTGTTTTATAACACTTAAATCTTACTTCTCCCGGGTGAAATTGTTTGGAAATTTTTCATTGTGAGTTTTATATTTTTACTTATATGTGGTGAAATGAAAAAGTTCCGAAGAAAGACAACCATGATTGTTACCAAAGCTTCTAGAACTATATCGATACAAATATCATCAATAAAATAAAACCACAAAAATAAAAAATAATTGAACAGTGCAGTTTAAAAATCGCAATTCCCTACAATGTTTTCATTAATTTAAACTAATGACAGAATTCGCTAATTAATTTCAGTTTTCTAGGTACTGCTCACCTTAACTACTTTAATAGTAGGTAATAGCAATGAATATTATCTTTGGTCTGGAATCCAATTAAGTCAATCTATGTACGCTACAAATTGTAAATTGATATTTCATTTGCCGGCTCGTTTTGTAGTTCTCATTATATGGATCTTTTATGGATTGCACTTATCGCGGGACGCCATCATTGCGCAAATCTCAATTTATTAATAATATTGGACATTAGGATAATTCATATATTTTACCATGTATTTTTAAACATGTAACTGTAAAAGACCGTATATCTATGCATCGTATTGGCATATAATCTCCAGCCATAGTAGTTATACTTTTGGAATAGCTTAGTTTCGGGATGCAATAATAAGGCTGATTGCAACATTAATGGATATCGTGACACCGCGTGTTTATGTCAATAGCTATTATTTTATCCTGTGATAACTAATTACCTACTTTAGGGTCAATCGTGTAGGTAGTATAGGAGCTATTCGCCACTTACTTTTGGCAGAGTCATCTCATGATACGAAAGCTGGTCTTTATCTCGGACATAGATTTAGCAAGCAATTCAGCGCGGCAATGTGACCAGTCTCTTGGGCACCATTCCACATGATGGCGACCTCAACCAGATATTTTATTTATAGGGAGTAATCCTTACGAATAACTGACTAATTTTCTAGAAGTCTGAATTCCAGTATATAAAACATAAAAAGTACTTTATGAAGTACATTTTATGTACTGTATATTTGGTCCCATATAAAGTAAATTTTATGAATGCATTCTTTTATTTTGGTTTATAAATTAGAAGGTTTTTCATTAAGACAAAGATATGTTGTATGTGGCGTAAAATGCCTAAATAAAAAAATAACTATGCGAAACGGTAGGTTAACATCTGCATGTAGGTGAAATTTTCTGACATGTAACATGAACTGAAAAATTAAATTTATTTAAAATACTTTACAAGAAATAATAAATGTAAGCGAGTTACTCTCTTTCCTAAAAATATATAGTAGGTATGTAGTATTTATCTAATAGACGCTACGACACAGACTCTTTCGTAGATGCACAGTTTTTCGTTAAAATGTACTACGGACCTGTGAAGATGACTTGAGTCATGAAGTGTAGAGACCACTATTATCAGTTATTGTGTGTATTGCTGGTTGAGCGATAAGACCGGCAATACAATTTCTGGATAGCTACTTTTTTTCAATATAAAACACAACATAGATCGGTTCACATTTTCAAAGTGTAAAAATGTTTACAATATGTATACCTATATCGTTTTTTATTCATATTTTTTGTTACAGATGGACATAATTTTTTAATTTTGGAAATTCATAGGTAATTAATGTTCACGATTTAAGACTATTTTTTTAAGAGCTGGAACCGATAAATGCAACTACACTACAGAGAATTCCTGTTTTGTTTTGTCTACGCAATTGTAATGTAACAAGAAAGTTTCAAATACCATATTTATATTTAAATAAACCGGAACAAAACCGATACGGTACTCAGTATATTTACTCTTTGACCGTTCCACCTTGCTCAAGCCTTACCAGACCTTGGCATTTATCACGATGAAAAGACGAGTCATTCGCGTATAAACAGGGTTATGGAGCATCAGAAGCTTATTAGCGGCCATCTTTTAAGACGTTTAAATTGTGACACCTCTATAAAGCTTAACTATTAAAAGATTCTAGTGCGATGGCAATAAAACCGAGATAATAATAAATTTGATTTATGCATATTTGATTACTTTGGACTATTGTTGCAATAATTGTATTGTTTGAAATCGAGTGTAACATAAAGTTACGGACATGATTAGCCCTTTTTATAAGTTTTTAGCGATTTTTTGCATTGATGTTAATCTAAATTGAAATTTCTCGAGTACTAAGTTTTAAATGAAAAATATATTCATTTAAAAGTTAGTACTCAAAAAATTAACTCATTGGATCATATGAAATTGTTGTTTTTATGTTTGGTATGATGTTTGAAATTGTATTTAACAAACAGTTTCTTGAGACATTAAACTCATGTAATTGACGAAAAAATGGCTGCACAAAATTCTTGGCACACTCGCTTAATTCTAGCCGCCAAATTGGTTCAAATGACAGGTGAGGGTGCGCGCGCGCCCCGGGGTAAAATATTGAAATGAAATGAAATGTTAAGTCACGGTATCGAGTAACCTACAGTTCACTGCAAAGGTGAGACAGGACAACTACTAAGAAACTATTACGAAAATAGGTGAGATTGAGGTGTAGGTTTTCTTGGGTAAGCATCTCTTCAACTATATCCAAGAAAGATCCCAAGCGTACCTCGCTTCATTTCCCCCTGAGTCACTTTAATTTTTGAACTACTACTGTCTATGCACCAGCTGAATCAAAACACACGCATCGCTTTTTAAAAAAAATAGTATTATATACTTTCATCATATATTCCATAACACGGTACATGCATGCGTTTGTGGATCTTAATCAAAATGGAACCTTGATAGAATAAGCAATGGTAGGTATGTTAAAGACCGGCAAATAGTTGTCTCGTTCATCACCATTCATCACGAATTGACGGCTCACAGACCACAATTACCTTATTGTTGATATCTCGGTATACGACATTTGAAATGAGAACAACATATTAGGTATTCGAAGTGTACTAGGGCGATATTATTTTTGGTGCAATTTTTAGTTCTGTCCTTTAGTTTTAAGAGTATAGGTTATCTGGCGTCTCATTGCATTTCATTAACTGATTGAATGTTTTTTTGCTCTGAGGCTTGTTTGTTACTTAGCGGATGACTAATACTGTTTTAAATGTACGAGCATATGTTTTAGAGTAACTTTGTATAGCAGTATGATAAGCAGAAGAATAATGCGTACATTTAAAGTAATGATTCATTTATAAAGACCTAAATTATCACATATAAGACAACATAACGTTATTGTAGTGAAAATAAAATTCTTCAAATCGGCTGTGATAAGTTAATTTGTTATAACATTCAGTTTTTGCTACTTATCGAATGGTGCACTTATGTATGACATCATTGCTAACTTATAAGTTATAATATTTTTTGTTGATTATTACAAATTACCGATATAAGAAGATACAAAACAAAGTTATTAGTTGTTTCGTTAGTTTAATGAGGTGTCCCTAATATAGCTTGGGTTTCGGTTAAAAATTAAGGTATACTATTGCTCTTCTCATACCTCCCAATGAATTGCATATTTACAAAGTTGCAATCTCCGGGTGCAATTTCTGAGAATTGATGATTGTTCGGGTAGTAGGTGAAGTGATATTGGCGTATCGCCAGTTGTATCCAAGATTGTATTGCTTTCAAGATATTAAATTAAATTGAGTAATAACTAATCAAAATGAGATAACGTGTAGACTACGACACAATTCTAGCTGGGACGACAGGTGTCGTATTTGAGTTTTCAGTTTTTTTAAACCTGTTTTCAAATTAAGCTACAGGACAAAAAACATTGGCATTGGGATATCAGCATATATCACGCGAACCCATTACGGGTTCTTGTATGTACGAGTATGTAAAGTAAAGTTGTTTCTTTATATATAATAACTCAGTTCATTAGGGATTGGCATACATGATTCGTTCATTATTCTGTTAATATACATACTTTATATGTTTTAAGTTGGCAATAATAAATATGTCTTTAAATATTCGTGACTCCTTATTATAATGACTAAACTTGACATTTGATATAATATTTATAGCTGATTCGCATGTAAATAAACAACATGGACCTTATGACATTAATGCGGAAACTTGATTATAGTTATATTTTAGTACAAACGGTTTAAGGTGTCATTAGATATCTATAGTAAGTTTAATTATTAGAAAGTAACTATTAAGATATTAGAGAGTAATATATATTTAATACTTCTCATACCTTGCCTCATTTTTTGCATCTATGATGAATTTTTTTGTAAAATTATCTCCTTAAGGCTAAACTTGATTAGCGGGAAATTAAAATTGTGGTTACTTGTGATTGCAAAAGCAACCACAATTTTAATATATTTATTTTATTAACTAAGATATTATTTTGTAAGATATTGATCTTACGTTATAGAACTATCCAATAGTTACTTAAGTATCCCGAACAATTGCCCATTTCATGTCTATGCAGAGACTTTACTGCTCGTCAAAGAGTTTGCTATAGTTTTTGTCTTGACATCCTATCGTCAAGTGAAAACTATCTATTTCTTTATTCGTATCAATTATGTATTTATCAATACCTTAATCCAAACAGTAGTATTATATACGGGACCTTAACGTACGTCTTTACGGGAACTTCAAAGTTTTCAATAACAAGTATGTAGAATTTTTAAACAAATTAATTAACCACTTTTACTAAATACAAGTCAAGTCAAGTCAGGTACTCGCGGAGCTCTAACGCTTTCAATCCTATCGTAGTCCACTACTTAATATACTGCTGTTAATCGCTAAAGGCTCTTACAAAAGACTTTCCGGACGAAACGAAAATGAGACGTCTCGGGGTAGTACTTGAACTTAGGCTTTGGGTTGAAATGGTCATATAATATTTGGGGAAAATGTTACCCAATATTTACCATAAAGACTATTTAATCTCTTAGTGACGTAAGAATAAGCTGAGGATTGCTGAACCCTATTTGTCGGTTTGGGTGGGCGATTTTGATTTGAATAGATCAAATTATACATACAAGAAATATAATTAAGTCTTAATTATATTTCTTCTAATAGTAATAAGATAAAGTTAAGGCTATAAATAGGTAAAAAAGCTATAAATTGGTAAGAGAACAAATCACCTTGTGCCGATTGGTCCATATATAATCCAGTGTTGCATAACCGAGTTTACGACCTCTTAACTCGGTAACTGGCGGCTTGAGGCGCCTCTAGATAGAATAATGTTCGTGGCACGAATCAGGGGATATGTCCTATATATACTAGTCAGTCACAACGCAATCTAGCCCAAGTTAGCGTAAAGCTTGTATTACGGGTACAAAATAACTGATAAACATACTATTATTCATGTTTTGTAAATACATACATATTATAACAGAAAACACCCAGACATTACAAAATGTTATACATGGCTGTTAATAATGTGGTAACTGTCTCGGTGTTATCTATGTATTATATATGATTTACAAAAAAAAATGTATAAGTATGTTTATCCGTTTTTGTTTTAGTACCATAATACAGGCTTTACGCTTAACTTCGGACTAGATGGCGCTGTGTGAATGTCAGTGGATATTATTGTTATTTATTATGTTCGAAAATCTTACTATCTCGATGTACGTCGGTATTAAAACAGTACGGGCTAAAGCAAGTATCTGATCCTTGTAATGTGTGTAGTTTTGAGTTAGTGATATTATTTGTGTTTATAATATTATTATCTATGTCGTGTGATGTGGTTTGATCTGATGAGTAAGGGACACTGATTCTGATTCGTTAATTCAGCATTTGCGTCTTGATTGTTTTGGAGAGTGAGACTGGATGGGTTAAGAAAACGGCGAACTATGGAGCATGTGTCTATAACTATTGATTTTGTAGAGGTATGTAGGTGTTTTCGTGTAGTTTCAATAATTTCAAAGCTGTGATTAGGGTTTTTGGCACCACACCAGTGATGAAAATTATTCTTACATTTTGTTGGTGCCACATTTGTTTTATTTCATCTGCTAAGGTATGTATTTTTGGATCTTTTCAGTGTGTTTTGTTTAAGATTGTGGGTGTTTGGTACGGCGATATCTATGAGGTAGGTGGTTTTAGTATCTTTTAAGGTAAGTGTGATGTCTGGTCTATTGCTGAGTATGGTGCGGTCGGTTATGATATCTCGGTCCCAGTAGAGTTTGGTTGTACTATTTTCTAGAACATTCTTCGGTTTGTATTTGTAATATGGGGTGTGTGAATCTATTAATTTGTATTTGTGTGCTAGGAGTTGGTGAATGTGTTTGGCTACGTTGTCGTCCGGTGTGTATATTCTTTATTGGCTAGTACGTTGCATCCTCCGGTTATATGGTCTATTGTTTCAGTTGTCTGTGGCATAATCTGCATTTGTCGGTAGGTATCGATTCTTTAAGGATGTATTTAGAATAATTCCTGGTTTTAATAATTTGGTCTTGTATAGCTACTAGGAAACCTTCTGTCTCACCAAATATGTTTCCTTTAGTCAGCCAAGTGCATGATGCAGTGCGGTCTACGTGGTTTTGCTCTAGTTGATGTACATATTTTCCGTGTAGGGCTTTTGATTTCCAATTCTCTATTTTTGTTGATCGCTAAATATTTTAAGTTTTGGGTTGTAGAGTCTATTATTCAGTTGCAGTGGAGTTCCAGAGAGTGAGGTGTTTGTTATGGCTTTGTGTAGGGGACTGTCAGTCGCTTTAGTTAAAAAATATGTCCGTAGGTTGTCTATTTGTGTGTAGTGAAGATTCTTTATGTCTGTGCATCCACGGCCTCCTAGTGTCCTTTTGAGTGTGAATCGTTGAACTGCTGAATGAATGTGATGGATGTTGTGTCTGTAGCTTGCTGTTCTTGTAGCTGTGTTCAGTGCTTCTAGTTCAGTATCGGACCATTTAATGATTCCGAACGAGTATGTAAGGATGGGTATTGCGTATGTATTTATTGCTTTTATTTTGTTTCTGGCTGAGAGTTGTGTGCTGAGTATCTTGTTGAGTCTTTTTCTGTATTTTGTTTTGAGAGAGTGAGTGTTTTTGATGTCTGTGGTTTAATGATGTGGTTTGCTGATATCCTAAATATTTATATGTATCTTTATTTCCATGCTGTCTATTATACCGTCTTGCAATTCTAAATCATATGAATCTGTACATTGATGTTGGCCTTTAGCTATACAGTTAATTTTGCATTTATCGGTTCCAAATGTCATTCTGATGTCTGTGCTAAATTCTTCGGTTAGTTTTAATAAGTGATCTAGATGTTGTCTATTGGCTGCATAGAGTTTAATATCATCCATGTAGAGAAGATGGCTGATCTTAACATTTTTATCTTGTCTATGGTGTATCCGAAACCAGTTCTATTTAGCACTCTAGAAAGAGGGTTGAGTGCCAGGCAGAACCAAAGGGGACTGAGGGAGTCTCCTTGGAAAATTCCACGAGCAATTTTAATAGGTGGTGTCGTTAATGTGCTGTCAGGTGTCCGTAGGTTTAGTTTAGTAGTCCAGGTATTCATAGTATGCTGTAGGAATTGGATAAGTTTATTGTCGACTTTATAGATTTGAAGAACATGTATAAGCCAAGAATGTGGAACACTGTCGAATGCTTTTTGGTAATCAATGTATGAATAGTATAAATTCCTGTGTTTTTGCCTAACTTGGTGGTGAATTTCTGTGTCAATAACTAGTTGCTCCTTACAGCCTCTAGAACCTTTCCTGCAGCCCTTCTGTTCTTCCGGTATGATTTTATATTTGGTGATGTGTGAGTTGAGTTTGTGAGTTAAGATGGAAGTAAGGAGTTTGTATATGGTAGAAAGGCAGGTTATGGGTCGGTATTTAGCTGGGTTTGTGGTGTCATTGTCTTTTGGTTTTAAATAGGTAGTTCCTTGAGTTAAGAAGATCGGCATTTCTTGTGGGTTATGAATGAAATTGTTCAAATGTTTTGCTATATGTTTGTGTGTTGTGGTGAAGTATTTTATCCAGTAATTTTGGATTTTGTCTGGTCCGGGAGCTTTCCAGTTGAGGGTTTTCTTTATAGCTAGCAAGACATCTTCTTTGCTTATTGTTATTTCAGGCATGACCTCTACGTTTTCGGATTCTTGTTCTTCTATATTTACCCATGGAGTATTTGGATTATGTTCGACGGGTTAGACCACAGTTTTTCCCAATACTGCTGAACATCATTGATATTTGGAGGTTGTGTGATGTCAATCTTTTCTGAATTTAGGTTCTGGTAGAATTGTTTTTGATTTGCATTAAATAAATTGTTGTCTTTTCTTCTTTGGTTGCTTATTCTTAATCTGCGTAATCGTTTAGAATGTGCTTGTAGTTTCTGTTTTTTGTATCTAGTAGGTCGTTCATTTCATCATCAGTTTTATTATTGGGGTTTAGTTTCAATTTGTTCTTTTGGTTTAGTTTACCTTTTAAGTATTGTGTGAGTTGGCCTATTTCCTTACGTAATGCAGTTATCCTATTTTCTATTCGCTTCTCCCAGCAAGGTTTATTTTGAACAGTGTGTTTTTTAGATGTCTTGTTATTATTTGTGTCCTTGTTTGTTGTTTCCTTTTGACATGTAAAGTTGTAGTAGCCATCGCTCCACAGTATATGATTTCATGTATTTCTTCGAAAGAGACTGTTTCTTTTGTTTGTAGATGTTGTTCCATTACCATGTTTAGTGTATTGACAGTTTTTATTACATTACGAGTTGTCTGGAGTTTAGGGATGGTTGGTCTAAGAGTTGGATCTGAACCAGTATATTTTATTAGCATTTCTTTAAATGTATTTCAATTTTTATGTAATCTATTGAATTTCCTGTAGGGGTTTCTATCTTGTGAATGGATATGTTCATTATGTTCTAGTGGTAGCGATATAGTGTTAGTTGAAGTTTGTGTATGTTGTAGGAGGGCTGTATGTTGGGAAGTATCTGTAAGGGATTGTTGGTTTGTAACTTCTTGATCCTCTATGCAGTGAGTGTTATTGTCGTCGTGTGATGTTGGGGTGGTATTAATATTTGTAAGTGACACTGATTGTTTTATACGTTCTCGTTCATGCGCTGGTATGCGGTTGTTTTTGTGGATGACTCTAATCTGGTCAGCTAACCTTTGTTCTGATATATGACATAACTCTGGAAATGTTTCTATGAACTGTTGGTGTAGCAGTGGTCTCCATGCGGTTAGATCACTTTCGCAGTGTGTGACGATGTAGTAGCAACGGAGAAGTCCTTCATTATTTGATCAGTCCATTTCATCCGTTGTCTACTTTTTCCAGCCAGGGTGGTTGCAGGGAGCATTTCCTGCAAAACACTTCTTGCTGGTGTGTTGGTGATAGTAAGTGTACATTGTGTGTCGTGGTCTACGCGATTGAGTGGATTTGTAAGTAAGGTGCGCGTAGGGTTAGTGATGCCAGAGATGGGCACAGGGGAAGAAGCAAATGCTTCCTGGGCAACATACTCTGACATAGGTGATGTGATGGAGCTTGATGTTGGTGTTTGCTGAAGTTCAAATGAGTGTGGGGACGAGGCAGGTGTGTGAAACAGGCTTATTGATGAGTTTGAAGATGTGGGTGATGACGGATGTGAGGTTGGTTGTGTGTTGTTTGAGGTCGATTGTGTGGTGTGTGTGTGTGTTATGTTTTTTGCAACAGTACTGGACTGGGCAGAAAAAGGCGATATGTTGCCCCCCCCAGATACGATGGGGCAGCCCGAACCTAGAAGGTCGGGGCGGGATTTCCTCTCCCGAGTACCCGCCTGGGGAATTACTCTATTTCTGAGTCGCATATCGCTTTTTGGATACTAGAGCACCGTTGGTCATTGGTGGGTTATAAGCTTAAAGCTGCCAATGTCCGCCCCCCACGTAGCAACAGATGGTCGTGCCGGACGTGGTGTTAGTTTGTAAGGGCTAGATTTGTAAGGGCATTATTATATTTATATTATTATTATTTATATATTATTATTATATTATTTACTTAACCAGCCTATACCACCACCACTGCCGAGGACAGATTTTTCTATACATCATAGTTATAATATTAATTCTTTATTTCACAGATAACAATGATCCATTTATGGTTAGTTACTAATAGGAAAATTAAAATATGTAAGTAGCAGCAGTTTTAGTTAAAAAAGGATTTACATAGGTAAATTGACCATTCACTTCATAGCAATGGAATAAAACTAAATTATACATAATTAAAATTTAAATAAATGTATAATCGAAGCACGTCAAATTACGAAATTAAGTTATAGAGTGACAGCCGTATACTATTATTAAAATTAATCAAATTAATCATAACCAGTTTATTTAGCAAACGTATAACATTTTGTTTAGGTATTTTTTACTACTTTACTATTTTTTGGGACAAATAACTGTTACTAGGATACACTGTGTCGAGATTATTTCATTACATATTGTTGCTGTTAGACCATATCTCGAATAAGTGACAGATAAACCTAGTACACAATATCAAGTTACATAATAATCATACGTCTTTACGATCCGTAAAGAAGGTAACTGGAAGTACTGAAACAATAACTGCGATACATTATCCCGTAATCGCGGGGGTGACAACGGGCGGCACGCGACCGTAGTGCAATGAATATATTTATCATAATAAACGTCAGTATGCGTTAGCGAAATCATCATGGCCGTTGGTTGTGAGTCGGATGATATCTGTGATGACTAAAGAGCGTCCAGCCCACGGGCAAAAGGATCTTAGGACACTTCGTGACCATGACTCAATCCTTCGATGATGTAAGCCTTCGCAATTGATTCGATGATTCG
>PQWD01004739.1:88572-139940 GCA_019425675.1 Leucinodes orbonalis | reverse complement strand
AAATGATAAGATCATTTTAATCTATAATAAATCCCCCTAATTATCAAATTCTAATTCAAATAATATTGAATTTCATCCCAATTTCCTGTTATAGAATTAATACTTATAATAATTCATATCCTCTTAATTTTGATATAATCCCAGCTAAGAGTCTCTGCTAATGAACAGATATTTAAATTTAGAAACAATATACCTAAAAGAAAATAATTGGGGTGTTGATTGTATTAAAAAGGGGATTATACCTACAAGGAAAATAATTGGGGTGTTGAAAATGGGATTAAAACACTCATTTAGGAACTTTGAACATCTATATATGTTTTATTTATAGGATCAAAGTTTTACATCTAAATCTTAGGCCCGTATTCTAGAACGAGACTCAACTTTGATCTTTACTTAAATTGAGTTAGAAAGGGATGATGCTATGTATAGTATAGAGCGCCTATGTCCCTTCCTCACTCTACTTAAGAAAAGATCAACGCTTGTGTTTCGTTCTAGAATACGGGCCTTAATGTCTTTATATTTAGCATCTAAACCTCAGCACAGTTATGAACAAGATTAAAAACTACCTTTGAATTCAAAGACAAAAGGAAAAAGAAATACCTAAAGTATAAATTAATAACAACAACAAAACGTTTACATTCAACATCAAGGAATCAAAAATAGCAAAATTGCTACAAAGAAAAACAAATAACCTTCATTATTCCACAAATTTATCTGTCATGTAATGTGTGAGATGAAGTAACAAAACACTACAAAGTGCTTTTAGAAAATTTCATAACATATGTTCACTTTGATCTGAATCTAATTTTTTAATAATCTGTAATAGCATTCCGCTGAAACTGAATGAATCGTTGAAAAAGCTTTAGCAACTTTTTAGTTCTTAATTCTTTTAATTATTTAATCTGGTTCAGTGTTTTTAATAATTTTCACGTATAGATTAAAATGTAACACTGTTTCGATTAAAATATACTCGTATAAGGATAATTTACGTTTGATCTCATGTATACATTATATATGTAATTTAATCAATTTAATAATAATTAATTAAATTAGTACCTACATCAAAAAAGCATAGGCCGATCCCCAATCTGATCAACTGGTTAATGTACACACCTTAATTGAAGTTGTGGATTAGGAAATATAAACTGCTAGGATTCGGCCCGCATTAAAAGTCATTACGTGGAGCCTTCGCTCAGCAGTAGAAATCATTATATGGCTGCAATGATGATGATGAACTTGACAAATAATAATTATTACCATATCAAACCAGAATCACTTTAAACCAGGTTTCCCGATCTTAGAACTGTGTGCTCAATTTTAGCAACATATGGTTTCCTTACTTGTATTCATGCTGCACATTCGAATACTGAAATAAGATCTCCCGTGTCCGATTGAAATATTCCATATATAGCCGCTGCACCGGTCCAGCAGAAGTTCAGTTTATACATGAAATTGAAGTATGCATCATTCATCGGATACATAACTGCATGTTCTGATTTATTCATTCAACATGCTTGTGAAAGGTATTTGTTGAAAAATATAAACGAACATTTGAATTATCGGTTGCTAAAGTTGTAAGTCACAAAAGTTTGGTAGACCACTCGAATTCAGCAACAATTAGACTTATGTATTTCTCAAAATTAACTATAACAATTATAGGGCGTGCTATGATCTCTTACAGATGTTTTCAAGAAAAGGATACAAATAATAGAAGGTGAAGTTAGGCAGATCTAAATTACACTACAGTGATTTAAAAATATTTATGTGTATAGCTATCATCTTTATAATCGAAACCTTTTAAAAGCTGCAAAACTTCATCACATTCTTTGCTATTATGTATCTTTTATAGTATTAGATTTTGGAAATTTTGGATATCGCATTTAACATTCCGATTGGCAACACAATTTAATAAATTGCACGTTAACCTATTACTATTTTAATTTTCTTCTCTGTTAAAAACCTTTCATCGTTGTCACGAAACGAAACAAACAATGTTAACGATATATATCGTATATTATTATATATATATATTAGGTTCATAAAATTATGGGTACCACAGACAGACAACAATATTGGATTAGTGACCTAAAATGGTAATCGCACAAATTAGTAATAAGGCGTAATTAAATTTCTCGAGTGCTACTTTGGAGCGCTGTTTGATTAGTTTTTGACTTCATCATCATCATTGCCGTCAAATATGTTCACTGGTAACCGAAAGCCCCTCCTAATGATTTCCATGCGGAAGATTTCCTAGCAGTCGACAGAAGTTGCCGACTTAACATATGACAAAAAAGTCTTTACCTTGACTAAAGTTGATCACTATAAGTCGACTGGTTACAATTGGTTAATCACTTAACAGTTAACAGTTACAATAACTGTCTACCATAGAAACTTCACAACAATTAATCGAAAACTTGACATAAAACTCTGCTGTTACGAGGCACATTCATTGCACAAGCTTCAACACCAATGACTAAATTTTCTAAATTTTATTTTTACTTACAGATCACTGGTGCACAATATTTATACTCTGGATAACAATGTCAAATTGAATTTATTCTAGAGACATTGCTTAATCGATTTTTAGCGACAACAAAGCTTTTACTTACACAGAATTAGAATTTCAACTAGCAATTGAAGACACAACAATGGCACCTTAGCACGTACACCTCTAGCCTACACCGCAAAACATAATAAATACCCGAGTTAATAAACCGTGGAGTTTAAAGAGTGTACAGGCAATGTTACAGAGTGGGCATGATTCCAACTGGGGACATTCCACCGTCTAGACGAAAAGCTCAATAATAACCACATTGGACGAGATACACCGGCTCGCTGCAATCTTGAATGGAACACTGGTTGAACCGAAATAATGCTCGTTGAATTAACTGCGAGGTATAAAAAGAAACCTGACATAATGACTGATTCACTGAAGATTGTGGAATAACACGGACTTTCTAGAATTTGTTTCCATTTATGTATTCTTTTTTTTTGTTGTTTTGATATAACTTGTGTGTATGTGCGCAGGTTCAATTTTCTTTGTTTCATCGTTAAATAGCCCAAATAATAAACGCATAAAATAGTAGTACACTGAATATAATATTAACTTCGTATTTTTCTATGTATCCTCAATAAAACTAACTACAATTTTCTCCATTTCAACAAAGTCAACATCTCAAATATGATAGTTGAACTCAAGACTTCCTAAACACCATAAGTTAAGACGTGCCCTGAAAATTATAAATTCCTTACACAGTTACATTACTTACAAAAGATAAAATAACGATAACCAAAAATGGTTCGCATTTCTTTGTGCCGAACCTTTGCCAATTATCTCGAGCCCTTATCCTTTTGAACGGCTTATTTTGTACCTCCGATGTTTGTACAGATAACATAGCATATTCTACATTAAGAATTCCCAATTTTGCGTCGAGGCACTTTTTTAACAAGACTGTTTCTTTTCTATTTTTACGTAAAATGTAATTAATCTAAGGGATAAATGAGGGTTGAGATTCTGTTTTTGGGTAATTAATTAAGCAATTTTGATAAATGTAGGAAGAATAATATTCTAATCAACCTAATCTATTTTCGGACAAGTCAAAATCATCAAATAAAAACAAGAACAAGGATTTCAGTGTCCTCAAATCAAACAAAACCTTTTGTTACCAAATTTAGCTTTGAGAGTCGCGAGGGAAGTTCTGGAAAGTAATCAACCCATTGCAGTCCACTGCTGGACACAGGTCTTCCCCAGATTTTACGCCAGAAATCCGAGTCCTCCACTTTCGTCATCCAGACTCCACCAGCGATATTTCGCAAGTCGTCGGTCCATCGGATCAGAGGGTGTCCTACGCTACGCCGCGGTCTCAACTCTACAACTCGTCTACGTCAAGTATTGACCGTCCCACTACCACGTCGACTTGCTGATACGGTTTAGTAGCGGCATATCCACTAGATTGGAATCATAATAAAACAACCAGCTTATTGCCTAGAAAAGGTCTTACGGCACAGCATATGGAGGATTGGGCTGTAACCAACCACGCGAAAGCAAAGCGGATTGGTTGACGATAATGACTACCGTTTTATATAGTACGCGGAACAATGGATTAACATGTCTTAAGTACGGTGGAAAAGATAATATTTTATTTTGAGATTTTTTGATCACCCATCTGATAGCATACTTTTGCGATAGTAGCTTAACTTGCACGAGCTGCAACTAAATAACTGTCGACATAGCAAAAGAAAATTGAACTTTTTTCAAATCACAATTTAGTAGCAAAATTCCACATACAACTATTATATTCTGTACGATGTTAATTAATATAAGCAAACGTGTCACGAGGGACTATAAATTTTTGATTTAATACATTATTACATTTTCCGTTTACGAGTTTTGCATAATTTACATGTTAATGACTTCAATTAAAGTTTTATATTGGGTAATAAAGTTAAATTTCGGTTCCTATTTAATAAGTGTGGTTTCCCTCAATACATTCTACTACAAAGGTCTCAGTATTACCCGGATTGTTTATGATCTTGGGATTTTTATATGATACGAAGTGAAAAGGACGGTCAGGACGCCCACCTGGTAAGTGATACGCCTGACCATGACAGAGCGGCATCGAAGGAGACCAACAACTGATAAACAGTTTTTTTCTCCATCAATGCCGCTCTGCGTCCATCACCCGAGACAACAGATGTTAGGTCACTTATTACCGGTAATTTCATAGCATTTCAATTGGGATTGAATACAACCCGTTTTAGTATCTTCATACCACATTAATAAACAAGTTGGACATCATGTTAAGGTATGGGGTCAACTGTTGGTTGCAACTGCATTTCTTTTGGCAAACTCAATAAGGTCTGATATTTTATATTTTCCTCTTATTTTTCGTTATGTTTTATTTTCAATAAATAAGAAGTATTCGATAACTTTAATTATATTTAATATTTAACTTACTATGAGTAAAAAGGTTTTTGGCCGGCACACGAAAATTATTTTCTCTGGATGGGAAAGGGTTATTCTTGACCCCAATAATAAAAGTTATAGCTCTAACAGCAAAACACATTTCAAAAATATGTATTTCGTATGGTTTTTACTGCAAAATCTATCACCGTATTCCTTCACAACCTACATATAAGCACGCAGCGTTAACTGGCACATTCGTAAATTTACTACCGATAAAGAAATAACTCTCGGCTCGGATTCAGCCCAAAGAAACAATAACCCGCACCATAAAAACCGTATAAAGATGGCGGCGTTAGGGTGCGACACACGTCCGTGCTTTATCTACTCACTGGATTTACAGTCTTTGTAGATGCCGCCCTAACTGGCCGACGCAGAGCAGAAAACAAAAAATGCAAGTACCTGTATAATATTTATGCGGTAGCTGGTAGATGCGGAAAGCGGAGGACTGAGATCTGGAGGATCAGACAGAATGAGGAGACTTAGATACAGCAGTGGACTGCGATAAGTTGAAAAGAAAATATTTATTTATGTTAAATAATCATCATAAGCTCACGCCCTCAGGGACATGAGCCTACCGGTTAGGGTGTATAGGCCTTAGTCGTCCACACGGACCCAGTGCGGATTGGCCGACTTCACCTCCCTGTGAAAAAATCGAAGGTTGTGCACCTTTGAATCTCTTCGCAGGCGTGCTTAGGTTTCCTCACAATGTTTTCTTTCCTTTCCCTACCGTAAGGAGAATACAATGTAAGGAGACACTCTTCCTCTGTAATCTACTGACAACGAAGAAAAGATAACAGATTATATTCCGGAAAAATTGCCAAACCAGCTTATATGTTCTGTTTGCTCTTACCAGAGTCAAAACAGCTTGTAGAAAAATTCAGAAAACATTGTGTCTGGATAGAGGATGTTTTGCTCAGTGCCACTCTTAAGCGCCCATTGTACCTAGTAAACTTAGTACACCCCTAAAAATGTACCATAATATGATTTTGTTCTTGACTTTTTCTTTTTTATTATTATGATATAACAAGTTTCATAGCGTAAATAAGTAAAAATTACTTAAAATTTTTCGTTTGGGCGTTAATGGATTAAACTATTGTCAACTTTGTAACAGATATTGACTATTTTGATCCAAATATCCCCGTACCTACTACGCTTCACTCATAAATCCTCAACTGATCTTTGGTAAGCCCCATCCAAATCAGTCCAACCGTAACAAAAAATATTTTGATATAGATAACGCATATCAGTGTAATAATTAACATGGAATAATAAACAGTTATTATTAAATTTAAGACAAAATAACGGTAGGGACCAAATGCAGAGCGCCATTTTCTTTGCTTTATTTTATACACTGTTACATCTGCACTGTGTTAAAGCCAACAATTTTATGGGTACCTCGTTAAAGAGAATTAGCGTAACAAAACGTTATATAAAGTGAACCGATTGTTTTCAGGATACGCCCCGCAAATAAAATCCAGGAAAGCGCGCTTCCTACAGCATGGAAATCAATGTGGAATGTGGAAGATTGTCCATGCGAGTACAAAAACTCAATCGCTCGAGATTGCATGGATTTTATATTTAAAAATTATCGAGTGACAATCACATACATTTTTTTCTAAAACAAGTCTTTCGTTTGTTTCGTTCCCATTCGGTTACTATAAAATACTTATGCTTCCTTTTGGACTAAACACTACCCCTCAAGGAAGATAAGTTTCTAGTTACGGAGAGAAATTTAAATCATGATTGTAAACCCTACTCAAAGAGAAAATCATGGAGATAATGGGTTTGATCACAAGGCCAAACGTAATCGGTGAATGCCGCTTGCTAATTCACAAAACGATATATGGCACTGTGGTGGTACCTACCTAGACAACTCAGTACCGAGTAAAAGAGACTAAAGTAGTTAATGTCTTAGAGTATAAAGTCGATCCAAGCCTATGGAAGACTCCAAGTGGCAGATTGGTGCTCCATCAGAATAGATTGCATTTCCTTGCAACTGAATACAAACTAAGTTTACAGAAAAAATAAAACTATTAATTTAAACTATTAAGTTGGTAAGTTGGTGTCATAATATCATCTCTCGGCCTCGCAGACAAGATACATTAATGCTCTCATTAACAAAAAAAAGAGTCAAAGTAACCCTGAGAGTTACTGTTATGG
The DNA here is from genome assembly GCA_019425675.1 of Leucinodes orbonalis. Classification (NCBI taxonomy): domain Eukaryota; kingdom Metazoa; phylum Arthropoda; class Insecta; order Lepidoptera; family Crambidae; genus Leucinodes; species Leucinodes orbonalis. Next base: position 132,814 of record PQWD01004739.1, on the reverse strand, counting down.
TGCATAGTACGAGATATTATATTAAAACGTTCAAATGCGTGGCTGACTGACATGACACGGATGGACTAATACCGGCTCAAGAAGACGCGCCTTGCGTAAAATATACGATGGTGAATTCCAATTCCACGTTTCTGAAATAATTTTTATTCATCTTCTGAGCAGGTGTATCGGTGAGCCTTCTGAATTGTGCACTTTTATTGTTAGAAAATTAATCTAAAGTTATATGATAGCGCAGATTTTTACTTTCGCAATAAAAGCAATCCAGATAGATTATAGTTAAATCAGCACCTAGAACCACTTTTACATGAAAAATTGTTTAAACATGTGTGCTAAAATGTTCGTTAAAATTCCAAATAGCCTAAATAAATTAAATAATCCATTATTTGTTAAAAATACCTTTGTGGCTTCTTGGAAAGAACTTTTATCATGTTTTTTTTTATGAACTAATTCAATGTTGCCAGAGTTAACTTTTACATGCCATATATTTGGTGAAACTTCATCATCATCAGCTCATTAAACGTCCCCACCGAGGGGCACGAGCCTACCCGTATAGGGTAATTAGGCCTTAGTCGTCCACGCGGGCCCAGTGCGGATTGGACGACTTCACGCACAACCTTTGAATTTCTTCGCAGGCGTGCATGAAGGTTTCCTCACGATGTTTTCCTTCGCCGTAATAAAAACAATATAAGCTAATTTATGTTTACTTTATCTTTTTCAGCAACGCAGACTGCTTTTTGAACATCGAGAAACTTAAGTTTTATATATCAGCGGGCATCCTTTGTGCTCCACGCTCATTATTATGTACGACTATCTACGCAATAGAAAAAGTGTTAGTTTTTTTTTCTTTATACAATATGAGGGAAAATCCTCTAACAAAGGTTATCTTATGTTAAGTTTAGCTTTGATAATGTATGGTACATGTAGTTTTAACTCCTTTATGGAAATTAAATTTCTTATTATACTACTGGAGCGTCGGTAGCTCGTTGGTGTGAACTGTTGCCTTCCGATCTGTAGGGTGTAAGTTCAAATCACTCCAAAGTCTTTTGAAATTTTCGAAATTATATGTACGTGTATCCGACGCTCTTTCGGTGAAGGAAAACCTCGTGAGGAAGCCTGCGCACGCCTGCAAAGAGATTCAAGGGTTGTACGTGAAGTCGGCCAATACGAACTGGGCCCGCGTGGACGATCAAGACCTATACACTTTTAACGGGTAGGCTTGTGCCTCTCAGTTAGAACATTTAATAAGCTGATGATTTGATTAAGTGGCAATAGGCAAGACACATAGAGCGGAGATGGAGTGGGATGGTTCTCTGATGGCGTACACAGAATGGGAAAAAAGCGTAGGACGTCCCACAACCAGAGGTATCGATGATCTAGTTAAGGTCGCTGGTAACTGATGGATGTTGACTGCTAGGGATCAATCCACCTTGATGTCACGATCCAATCACTGTCACTATCGCGGTGCACAAATCGCGTAAAAAATCTCACAACCCACGCAACACTTCAAGACCAAGATTCCGTCCTCGACGTCAGGAGTCCCTGCTGGTTCAAGCAGTCTTTATTTGCGTTACCGGTACATACCCAGTTGTTTTTCTTCCCAAATTTATAGGAGGCACCCAGCCCTCTCTGCAAAATTTCTTTTGACGCTCATAAGTGTTCATTGGACATTCTTAGGTGTACTGTAAGGATCTAAACTGAATAAACACTTTTCATTTTAAATATCCTAAGCCGAGGTTCGCGTCCCACTCTGGGACACCCTTCGGCTCATTGCATTTTTGGGCTAAGAGCCATCTGCGCTCGCCAATTGTTGTGAAGTTGTGAAGACCACCTGTGGACATTCATAAGTGATTACGAACAAAACTCTTGACGTCATCAGACGATGCCTTCGTTCAGCAGTGGACTTTTAAGGCTTCAATGATACATAAAGTAAATCAGCCACTCTTTAAAGCACTTCCGGCAAGGTTAAGCAGGCCCAGTAAAAAACAATTCAGAGTTATGGCAAACTTGGAGTGCCAATTTCATTCGGCAATATGCCTGTAGGGTTCCTCAAACGAGTTTGAATGGGGGGCGCACGCTTTGAAATTTGAAATTCACTGCGTGAAAATGCCGAGTTGGAATGTAGGTCGCATCTACTTGTAGTTTTTAAATGTACGGTTTTTTTATAACGAAGTGAAAGTGTCAATCATGAGAAATACGCCTAAGATAATACATTGTTAAAGGAAAACAATGACTGTAGATAGGTAGTCATTATTATCCGTCAACACTGCTTGTCTCCAGAGACGCCAATTTAAAGTTATATTAGAAATAAATAAAGAAAGCAAAAATTCTTTATTCGGTGCAAATATAAAAGAATATGTATTCAAGTACACGTTAGTCCTAAAAATACTATAACTGTTACAGCTTGTCATATACCATCAAGTAATGTCCTGACCATCCGGTTCATAAATGACGACCCATTTGGTGTTGCGGTTGAGAAGTTGACTGCAACACTAAGGGTTCCGGGTTCGATCCCCGGGCAGTACAAACATTTGTGTGCATGAACATGTCTGTTTGTAATGGTCTGAGTGTTTTCTATGTATAATATGTATGCATTTACAAAAAAATGTTTATAAGTATGTTTATCCGTTGTTTAGTACCCATAAAACAGGCTTCACGCTTATCTTGAGGCTAGATGGCGCTGTGTGAATGTCAGTGGATATTTATTATTATTATTATAAAGCAATCCGATACTGTGGTGAATACCTACCTAGACGACTAGTATTTTCCCTACAACCTAATGTAATAGTAAATGTATGTTTAATACATTCAAATGGTGTAAACTGGAGAAAGCGAGACATAAAGCAAGCTTAGGTTTAATGACAGATCCACAGACATCCGAATATACAATTAGACTGGACGAGCCGCCAAGTTTATAGGCAGTCCCAGTGTCGCAATTTCTTTTCCGTTCTTACCTGTGAAAAGTTAATCTATTACTTGGTAAATTTACTGATTCATTGCGATGATGGCATGTTACAATTGCACAGGATGGCATTTTGGAAAAAATCGGTAATTTCTTCTAATATTCGTGCATCTTGACTCGTCTCACAGAGCGTAAACTGGCAGCCAGTGTATGCTCGTTGAGCTTACATTTGTCGCACTTTAAACGCGGCTTGCCCCATCTCTTGTATTGGGAAATCTGTGGACAAATCCTACCGTCTGATTACGTGAAGAATATTTTTGAATTTTCTCTCATCTACAATATATTATAAAGTATCATCATCAACCCATTATACGTTCCCATCCAGGGGCACGAGCCTACCCGTAACGGGTTTATAGGCCTTAGTCGTCCACTCGCGCCCAGTGCGGATTCGCTGACTTCACACAACCTTTGAACTTCTTCGTAGGCGTGCGTAGATTTCCTGTCGATATTTTCCTTCACAGTAACAACGTTGGATAACGTACATATAACTTCTAAAATTTGATAAGACATTGGTATTGGTATAGAGCGTCGTTGGCTCAGTGGTGTGGACTGTCGCCTTCCTACCGGGAGGGCTGAGGTTCAAATCCCGACACGTACCAATGTATTTTCAAATTTTCAAAAATATATGTACGTTATCCGACGCTCTTACGGTGAAGGAAAACATCGTGAGGAAACCTTCATGCACGCCTGCGAAGAGATTCGAAGGTTGTGTGTGAAGTCGTCCAATCCGCACCGGGCCCGCGTGGACGACTAAGGCCTAATCACCCTATACGGGTAGGCTCGTGCCCCTCGGTGGGGACGTTTAATGAGCTGATGATGATGATGATTGGTATGCAAGATTTGAACCTGCACCCCACAGATCTGAGACAGCAGTCCACCGACGTTCAAATTATGAAGCAGTGGCAAACTTAACTTAGAAAGCTATGCACATTATATAAAAGAAATAAAGTGGCCAGTATTTTGTCTAGCAAAGATTGTGCCCATTAAAAGAGGTATTAGCGATTCCGTAGATTTATGACCTCTCCCTAAGGAACTGCTAAGGGTCCGGAGCGTCGCACATGCTGACTTTGGAAAATGATTGTAGCTTTAGGCAAGCATGGGTGATATATATGTCTTCTAGAACCAATTTTAAGTACGGCACGATTAAATCTCTAAATTAGGAAAAAATCGACAACATTTTGTATAATATTAGATAATTTGCCTTTAATAGACTGTTTTGTAATATTTACTGATTATTACGTGGTCTAAGAGAGGTGGTAAGAGCGTCGGTTGCTCAATGGTGTGTACTGCTGCCCTCCTACCCGGAGGTTTGAAGTTCAAAGCCCGTCACGTACCAATGTGTTTTCGAATTTTCGAAAATATATGTACGTTATGCGACGCTCTTACGGTGAAGGAAAACATCGTGTGGAAACCTGCGCACGCCTGCGAAGTGATTCAAAGGTTGTGCGTGAAGTCGTCCAACCCGCACTGGGCCCCGTGTACGACTAAGGCCTATACGGGTAGGCTCGTGCCCCTCGGTGGGGACGATTAATGAGCTGATGATGACCGTGGTCTAGTGGGCACAGCCTGACACGGAGGTTGTTGGATCGATTCCAGCCGGGAAATTTCACGTTGTGCGATTTTCCTAGTTTGATGCCGGCAATATCTTATATTGCCGGCTTAATCAGACCGTAGAGAAAGTTGATTCCATGCTTCGGAAGAAACGTTATCCGTCGGTATATGGTTATGCATTTTGATTTTGATTTAAATGGCAACTATTGCCTAAAAAACACAAGCCACACGTAATAAACACCCTATATTTATGCTATAAGTGGTAATTTATAGCTCTTTCCGAAACGACCCATAAAAATCAACGAATCTTACCCCGTAGTGAAACGAATTTTCGTCCCCATTAATTTTATATTTAATGGACAGTTAAATTTCTAAATTACAGTTATTGGTGTCTAAATGTTCGGACCTTTTAGAGTTTCTGTATAAATCCTTTTAATTAATATGATTAATTCGTCGGGTGCGACGTTAATTAGACACTTTAAGAGTACGGTTTGACAATTTGATGGGTTGAAATTATAATCTGACTTCACTACAAAGCATTTTTTCATTTATTTGTTTGTACATATTTATTTATGAATGTTTATTTGGTTGCCAACGTCGTTCTCTTCAACCTATCGCAGTCCACTGCTGGACATAAAAATTCCGCCATTTGCGCAAGATGATTTTTAGGACTGGGATGACCTACGCTTTTCTCATCCCGCCACCATCAGAACCTTTCGCAAGTCATCGGTCCATCAGGCCGGAGGGCGTCCTACGCTACGCTTGCCATGACGCGATCTCCACTCCAGAACCCGTCTGCTTTAACGGCCATCGGTCCATTATTTTCATGTTTTAAAATCCAGAGTAGAGATGAGCTTGCCCACTCAGAATGGTTTTGGGCGGTATCCAATATCCAGTGCGATTCATTAAATGTTAGCGATAACCATACTTACATAGTAGCCCGAAATAGTCACTTCAAGTGCCTTGCAAAGCACGGATGAACTTAAAAATATTTTCCGAAGGTTGATGCAGGCTTTTGAAAATCTAACACTGTGAGTATTTTGAAATTTATCTCGATGTCCCCAGGCAGGCAGGATGACATGCACTTAGCGATTCTTAATGAGGTCGGTTTTTGAGCGGCAAAGAACCCAAAAAGAACGTAATAAATATTTTTCATCTCCTTGTTATCTCATTACAAAAATGGGACTCCAGACACCCTAAATTCAAGCACAACCCTTCACTCGCCGTGCCTAAGTAAACATCGCGTAATTCACGAGGCGCGGGTGTTATAGTCCAAGAGCTGGCCGTAAAGAAGTCCTATGGATTAGATACATGAACCATTTATTGAATATAGTCTGGGAAACCATATAGCTAAAGGTTGATACCCTTAAAAATGCTTGGTATCAAAGGTACGTCATTCAATGTGAATTAATTGAGTCGGCCTTTGAAAACTCAATTCTACTCATCGAATACTTTATTTTTTAATTTTGTATCATGTGTCTTATGATTTATTATTCCAATGTCTGAAATTACAACCGGATGTGAGGTCATAACTTTGCATGCGGGCATAATCAGGCATTTTAATGGGCTATATTAAAAAAAAATCATGTATCTGATCAATAGGACTTTTTTACGACCGGCTCTCCGACTACTACTAAACGATGCCGCGGAAATAAACCCGCGACTCTAACAGGTATTAAATAAGATAAGGGCTGGGACACATTAGCGTTCCGGAATTACCTGCGTCACGTGACAAGGGGCGGGCAGACGTGCTTTTTTTCCGAAAGCGTTGTTTACTTTAGCGTTCCAGATAATTTGTCGCAAATGATTTTCGATACTAGGAACGCAGTTTTAAACGTTTTTAAGTGAAAACCCATAAACGTAAAAAAATACAGACGGAGTGTCACTAAATATAAGATCACCATCATCATCAGCTCATTAAACGTCCCCAGCAAGAGGCACGAGCCTGCCCGTATAGGGTGAATACAAGATGTGATCCCGAAATGACAGCTGCTGTCAATGAGTGAATGAATTTAGGGATACCAGGCTACTATTTTTTCCCCCTTAAATAAAACTTTAAATACATAACATATTCTTATTCATTTTTAATCTTTTAAATTTAATGTTTCCGTATCTATTCATTTTGAATCCAACATTAACGTGGAAATAGAGCAAGTCAACATTATTTAAGTAACACCTATAAATGAATTGAAGAGAAAATTATTTTTACGTAAAATTATAAATAATATAGTTGAAATACGTTAAGAATAATATAATACACTATACATACATACTTTCAATCAATTTATTTCTTTGTACTTTGTTTGTTGTTTTTGGGAAATATAACGCAAAATTAATCATTTCCTAAATTAGTTTATTACAACTTATAATTTCCCATATTTTAGGTAATTTCCTGAAGTGTACGAAAGCAACACTGCACTTTTAAGCCTATAGGCTCGTGCCTCTCATCGGGACGTATATCAGCTAGTGATGATGATGAATATAAAATAATAAATATTAATATCAAATCAATAAAATGAAATATCAGACTTATTCAGAAACAATATACTTTGCAAGTTGAATCACTTGAGAGGGAAGGACGACGATTCGTTGCTTCGTAGGGAAAATTAAAGTTAACGGTCTCAGCTGCCAATATAACGGTCGGTACGTTGTACAACGTCAGAGGCCGTAAAACGATTTAGAAATTCTGTTACTTGGAGTAGTTGGATTGCTCATGAATTAACTCCCTTCTTGATAAGAAGAATTAATTAAATTAAAACTAAACTCAAAATGAATTTATAATATACGATTAGAGCGTCGGTGGCACAATGGTGTGGACCGTTGTTTTCCGATCTGGAGGGTGTCTGTACAAATCCTGCCACGTACCAATGTGTTTCGTAAAATTATATATACGTTATCCGAAGCTCTTACTGAAGGAAAACATCATGAGGAAATGCACGCCTAAGAAGAGATTCAAAGGTTGTGTGATTTTTTTTTTTTTATTTATTTAATAAAAACTTAAACACTAGATACATTTATAATAAGCTGCCAACTGCACATGCAGTTTGTCGGCAGCAGTTCTCGCTATCATAACAAGAATGTGCTTATATTTACTTTAAAATGTATACTTATTTCTATACATTATTTTATCTATATATTTATAAATCTATATTAACGATAACATTTTTCATTATAACGTTTATGTAATAGTATTTAAATCGCCAAAGTTTGTCGGTATGTTAGTTAGACGAATGCCTTTAAAAATAAATAAATTTAAACCTACGGACACAGAGATAGGTAGTGTTTTTTAACCTTTTCTTAGTGCATTATCCTCGTTTAAATGAATAGAAACGTCCTTGGGTAACTCATTAGTATAGTAGGTACTAACCATCGCTTTCACGTTTTCCATAATAATATTTATTCTTGGCACATATAATTCTTATGTTTGGACATACGGGTTGGGTACGTAAATATTCTTTCCTTTTATATTTGCACTTTCATACTGTTCAAAAAATATTAATTTAACCTTATTTTCAATTGGTATTCTGCATATTTTAAATAATTTATCATAATCTTTCTTCAGTGCTTTTTGGTGGTTTTGTCCGTTAATAGTTTTAAAATTCTTATTATCTGTCTTATTTTCATGATGTACGAGGGAAAGGTAAGTCCATACGCACCAGTCCGTATGCTAGAACAGCATCCACCAGGGCATAATAAAGCACAAATAAAGTTTCCTACTGACTATACTCTTTACACAATATAATTTAGCCATTATCGCACTTAATTTGTACACACTGATCCACATGAATATTCCATGAAAAGTGCTTGTCTACTACTAATCCCAGATATTTATAAGATTCGACTTGTTCTAAATGACTGCAGTTACAACTTATATTACTTTTATGGAGGCAGTCATAGGTGTGCCCTACGATGGGTATATCAACAGGTTGCTTTTTTGTGGGGTGAATGATCATACATTTGTTTTATTAACATTTATAATTAACCCATTATCGTGTGCCCATCGTAATACATTATTAAAGTCCTCACCTGACTCCGGATCTCATTTTGGTCTTTACCACTATATAAGCAGGTGTCGTCTGCGCACATATAACACCTACATTTTTTTAGAACATTAGGCATGCTATTTACATGCATTATGTATCCAATTGGCCGAACAGAGCTAGTTGGCACTCCGTAGCGAATTGCACCTTTTTCGCTATTTACACCACACACCCGAACCTGCAGCGACCTAGTGTGAAGTCGGTCAATTCACACTAGGTCCGCGTAGACGTCTAAGGCCTATACACCCATTATAGTGGGCTCCAGCCCCGGTGGGAACTTTGAATGGGCCGATGATGACATGAAAATAATCTTCACACTAACTATTACGATAAAAATTTAAAAACAAAGTACCTGCTAGTACTAATTAGCTACAGTCTGAAAATGAGGTGAGTACACATTGTACAAAATTACATTGTATTGTGCTGTAAAATTTAAACATTAAATAAGCATTCATTCTCAAGTAATAATCTAAAACGGTACACGCGGGAACCGTAATAAATTTTGGGTTCTACTCAGCTCACCGTGCCTAAGTCAACATCGCGTAATTCAGGCGTCGGGCGTTGCTGAACGACCGCGGAAATAAAACCGCGTCTCCGACAGGAATTAAATAAGATAAGGGCGGGGTCACATTAGCGCGCCAAATTACCTGCATCACGCGTTTGTGGGTGAGCAGACGGGCTACTTTTTCATGTTACAAAGTTGATAGTTTTAATTCGTTATATTGTATTAATATTAAGTTAAGAGCGTCAAGAGGTCCAAATCCCGACACGTACCAATGTGTTTTCGGATTTTCGAAAATATATGTACGTTATTCGACGATCTTACGGTGAAGGAAAATATCGTGAGGAAACCGTCATGCACACCTGCGAAGAGATTCGAAGGTTGTGTGTGAAGTCGTCCAATCCGCACTGGGCCCGCGTGGATAACTAAGGCCTAATCATATTTATACATATTAAGAATGTATTTTCTCATTAAAACCATATACTTACATTTACATGAGAAATCAATACACTAAATAAAAATTCCATTGAATAGAAACCAAAGACAGAAGTCGATACCTATATTTACAAACATTGCATACTAAGCACAGATCGAAGATTTTTGCAAGGTTATACATATTTTTTGCATTACCGCGCCCGGCGAGGTGCTACGACTAGCTAGGAACGGGAGCAACCACAAGCACCCTGCGGCCGCGTACGCTGCTCCGGCAAAGAGTTGTAATATAAAAATTGTTTAAAAACGCAAGTGTACATCTCCCCCCAGGATATTAAGAAAAATAAACACAAATTACACCGTCAAGGATTCAGTTAAGCGAGTATATAATTCAGCCTTATCTTAATATGGTCGCCATTTTGTGGCCGCAGCCATCTTGTCTACAAATTAGCGGATGGCATTTTTTTAATAATAATAAAGGTTATGGGCCGAGTCGTTTGCTTTTTCGGCTGTTTTGGGCATGGTTGTGCAAACTTTGAATAAAATTTTAATGTTTATAACGTAAACATTCTTTAGGTATATTTACTTAAATTTTAAAGGAAAATACGCAAGAAAGTATTTAGAAAAGTTAAAACTTGGTTTTCTTCCTTGTAGCAATATCACCATTTGGTCCCGATATGGGAATATAGGCCTGGTTTAAGTCTAAAGTAGACCATTTCAAATGAACTTACAAACTAAAGGATACGTGGATTATGTACCTGCAACAAAAAAGAGCCGATTAATTTTATTAACCACGAAAAGCGAAAATTTTAAACATGTAATTTAGTTTAAAAATACTAATAAAAGATTTTAAAGAAAATAGGAATGTCAAATTTAAACTACTGCTATAGAAATCTTGGGCTATGGAAACTAAACAACAGATATACTATCTGTATACTTAATTATATATTTTTATTTATAAACACACTAAAATTAGGTGTATTTACGATACGAAAAGGTTACGTTTATGCACACAAATATTTAGACTGCATGGGGATCGAACTCTTGGTGCAGTAGCTGACTTCTCAAAATCATACGTCTTATCATAAGATGCTTAGCTAATCTCGCTCATGACCGATTTATGGATGGAAACTTTGAAATAACTAACATTAAATGTTAATACAATAAATGACTAAGTATAAGATGCAAACATTTACTTTAATTAATCATTGCTTCATAAAAGTTCACTGCTCTACAATGACCTACTAAAATAAGAGCCAATCATCATCAAATTACTCATCATCTAATGATCATCTGTCACATTAACCAGGTCTATCTATTCGTAATCCACGCAAAAATACTCCTTCGTTTAATATTATCACACGTATTCGAAATTCACTCTATTTCAATTATCTTCGGCGCAATATACTCGTACTAATCACAGTGGTAAATGATACATCACTTAATCTTATAGTGATTTATTGGAACAGATCCGACGAAAACCATACAGTCATCCTTTTCTCCATCTATTCACCTTAAGGCTTTAGATACAATTACTAGTAGTGATATATCACCAAAGACCCGAGCCTAGGGCATATCTCACAATCCTAACATTTCAAATTTTATCACCGCCCTCAAGGAACGCGTATTTCACGCAATTCCTACGCTCAAATCTAAGAGTCGACCTTTGCCCGGTCAGCCTTCGGAGAATGTATGAATGTAACGGTCTAAGGCCGCAGGGTCTGCGGACTCAGCGATGCCCGGACAATATCGAATGAAGACAGGAATGTTACGCTTGATCAGCTTATTCACTTTTTAATACCATCGCTCGCTCCGCTCCCTTACATTACACTGTACATTTTTATAACGCTTTTAAAATAATTGCATTGAAATGTTTTTAAAATAAATTGAATTGAAGTGTGTGTTTAAAATAAATTGAATTGAAGTATGTTCTAAAATAAATTGAATTGATGAATGTTTTTAAATAAAATGAATTAAAGTATGTATTTAAAATAAATTGAAGTGTGTTTTTTAAAATAAATTGAACTATATGTTTTATTTCACTATAAATAATTGATTGAATAATGTGTGAAGAGAGTCGTGGCTCATTGGTGTGGACGGTTGCCTTCTAATCTGGAGGGTGCAGGTTCAAATCCCGTCACATGCCAGTGTCTTTTCGTTTTTTTTTGTAATTATATATACGATAATCCGATCCCTTACGGTGAAGCCATTGTTTCCGACTATTAGCTAACGTTAGTATACGCTCATCAATCCACTACAGTGAACCGTTCTAGGCTGGTGATAATAATATTTTAATTTTTGTCCTCTCTGTACCGAAAATCGATTCTAAACCTTCATTTCGCACCTATCCCATCGACCTCCATATTTCAATTTCTTTCAGTCACTTTAGATGAATGTTTCTCATCCATTTAGACCTCAACAAACAGAGAAAACAAAAAATGCCCCCCCATTTGCGATATGGCAAAATCATAACCCGCTTTATGGGAGTTATTCGGTATTAACGGTGCCTTAGGGAGGTTTCTATGGATAACATCACATCACAATGAGTGAAGCATTTTTCAGGATAATCCGCGATAGTGATGACGGATGGCTTATCGAGCACGTTATGGCATATTCGGGGTAACGCTGCTTATTTATGTTTATTGCACGATTATGGGGTGAATTTAGCATTGGTACTTTAGTGTTGTTGCGTTGTTACTTTTGTCGATAAGTAAAACAATCGTTTTTTGGAAACATTTTTTTTAATTCAGGATTTAAAATTGATATTTATATTTTGTTCTTTTGAGAAATAGCTCACAACTGTACTTGACTTGACTCTGTCTCTCTCTTCAACATATCCCACGGGATTAGCGGGATGAGTTGACTAAAGAGCCCAAGTTCATAATTAAGTGGAGGACTGGGTTAAAATAAAAGATCTATGTCAGCAGTGAACTACGATAGGTTGAAAGGAACACAGTCATTATCATCTATTACATATCCCTACAGGACACAGGCTTTCCACACGATCTTTATGAACTGACCGGACATGCACGTGAACCACCTTGCTACATGGAAGGCCTAATACCTACATGGGTAAATATACTCGTAAACTGACTGATAAAACGACTCATTTTTTTTTTTAATTGGAAATGAAAAATCATAACTATTTCCAAGTATTAATAGTTCGTATCGTCATCAGCCTATAAGACTCACTTCAGGCACAGGCCTTCCCAAACAACATAGATAACGAGAGTTAATAACTCTTTACAATTTTGTATCTTTCTCTGTAAATGATTTTTGTAAACCTTTTGAGAAAATAGATCAGATTTGAGAGATAGACAATAACAGATTATAAAAAGTTGATTACAATATATAATAGTTCGTGTATGACCTGCAAAAAATATAGAAAAAGTGAAGCTACAAACAATCTTCAGGTGAAGAATAACAGAAATTCCAGAGCGAACAAAGCTAACAATAGTAAATGAGACACATTTGCAATAACAGCTTCTCGAAGTGCATTTAAATCTGTGAAATGGAATGCGGCAAAAGAAAAATTTAATGTTAGTTGTTTGTACAAACTATAGAAGATTTATTTAACTTATTTTTATATTCTACTATTGCTACTATAAATAATAATTCTTTATGAACAGATAATAAAATTAATCATTTATGGTCAGTAAAAAGTGAACTCTTGGAACACCGATGGCCGTTGGCAGACGAGTTCTGGAGTGAGACCGCGTCTGGCAAGCGTAGCGTAGACGCCGACCGATGGACCGACGACTGTGAAAGGTTGCTGTGAGCTGAATGAGGAAAGCGGAGGACTGGATATCTGGCGCAAAATGGGGAGACTTATGTCTAGCAGTGGACTGCATAGGTTGAATAGCAAAGTGAACTTAGACTAAAGTATAAAACACCACTGCTGGACAGTGGCGAGCACTCCATATATGCAAATATCAGTGCATACCGTGCGTCTAGACAACCCGAAAGTCGCAATATATTGAATGATCCTTCCTATTCGCCATTTCCCTACAGATTTAAAACCAAGGCGACTGCTGTCATAAATAGCACTCAAATTTCTGGGAAGCTCGCTCCACTTAGAGCACTCTCTTCCATTAGGATAGTCTGTGCTCAAGAGTAGCCTATCATAATTAAAAATATATATTTATTGTGTTGCGATTAGTGTCACTCACTTTGCAGCCCTACTCATAATCTCGTGCACGCCACTGCGCTGACAGACTTCGCCGAGATTGTATTTTTATTTGAGAGTTTGAGCGTTAACTGCTTTGGACCATGCCATCATGCTGAACCAGTATTGCCAGGTCACTGGAACTAAACTCTACAGACACCCTGCTTCTCTTACATTTTGAGCCTGAAGAACATGAGTGAGACCCGACAGTAGATTTATTGTTTTATCAGTCATAACTTGGTATTATTTCATCGCTCATTAAACTCCCCACCGAGGGCACGAGAAATAATTGATGTACGGATCACACATATGTGTAAAACAAATAAATCCAAACGCTCTACGGTGAAAGAAATATCGTGAGGAAACCAGCGCGCTTGCTAGTGTTGTAGGTAGTTCTAACTATGTAAGTGTACATGTACCGGCATCTATTAAAAAAGCAGTTGCTAACCAACCTCATCAAGTGAGCGTCGGTGGCTCAGTGGTGTGACTATCGCCTTCCTACCGGGAGGGCTGAGGTTCAAATCCGACACGTACCAATGTATTTTCGAATTTTCGAAAAATATATGTACGTTATCCGACGCTCTTACGGAAGAAAACATCGTGAGGAAACCTTCATGCACGCCTCTGCGAAGATTCGAAGGTTGTGTGTGAAGTCGTCCAATCCGCACTGGGCCCGCGTGACGACTAAGCCTAGTTCTAACTATAAGTGTACATGTACCGCATCTATTAATAAAAAGCAGTTGCTAACCAACCTCATGCCTTTCATTACATTACATGGTGACAGCGGTGGGATTTACGTGGAAGTGCATTAAATATATTAGTTTTTTTTTTCCGTTGTATTATCGGGATACAGTGCGGTAATATTGTGTCAATTGGCAATATGGAACACGCTAGGCCGCCACCAGAGTTGAGTTTGGAAGGCAGCTCCGTCGGCCGGGCCGACGCATGGAAGCGTTGGAAGACGCAATTCAACCTTTTCCTAAAGGCATCTGGGGTGCACAAGGAGGAAGATGGAGTACAAGCTAGTTTGCTTATCAATCTTATCGGGCCTGAGGGGTTTGACGTATACGAAACCTTTACATTTGAACAGGAGGGTGGAAAAGATGACGTTAAGAAATTAATCAAGAAGTTTGACGATTATTTTGGAGTGAAGCCAAACATTACTTTGGCTAGGTACACTTTTTTTACCAGATGTCAGGAGCCTGGGGAGTCAATTAATCAATATGTCACCGCATTGAAGCTATTGAGTAAAACTTGTGAATTTAAAACATTAGAAACGGAACTTATTCGAGATCGTATTGTGTGCGGTATAAAAAATACGATAGTTCGTGATCGCCTGTTGAGAATTGAGGATTTGACATTGGAAATGGCAATAAAAATATGTCAAATAGATGAGATATCAAGTGATAGTAATCGCTTGTTGGACAAACGAGGTGAAGACGGTGCGTCGGGTCATGTGTACGCGGTGCGGTCGCGCGGAGGGCGCGGGCGCCGGGGCCGCGGCTCGCGCGCGGGGCCCAGCGGCCAGCGGGCCTCCGCCCCTTCGGCTTCAACTCGTCAGTGTCCTAGGTGTGGTGGTCATTGTGCAGAGGTTAATCAGTGTCCCGCTCTTTTTGTGCAGTGTTACGTGTGTGAAAATCATGGACATTTTGCTAGGATGTGTAAGTTAAAGAAAAATAGTAAAAAAATGTACGAGATTGGTATAAGTGATCCAAAGGAAAACAGCGAGGATGACTGTGAGTCCTTTTATATTTCTGTGTTGTTTAATGTTTCTGAAATCAGCTCCACGTCAGAGGATTGGTACCAAGTTCTTATTGGAGAACACGATTGTGAAAAATTTAAATTAGATACGGGAGCAGATATTAATGTTATATCTTACAAACGTTTTTTGCAGCTAGGCTATAAATCACGAGATATTAGCAGCAACCATAATATTAAAATACAATCCTATAGTGGTGATTTTATCCCCATAAAGGGCATTTGTTACTTAAATTGGTTTTTTAAGACCACGCAGTACAATTTAAAATTTGCTATTGCTGCTATTGATTGTCAAAGTGTACTGGGACTTCAAGCTTGTTTGACTCTGGGTCTAATAAAACGAATGCATAACTTGAATCTTACAGACAACAATGATTTGTTTTCGGGATTAGGTTGTTTGCCAGGCGAATTTCGTATTGTAATTAATAAAAATGTGCCACCCGTTATATGTCCCTCGCGAAAAGTACCGTTAGGATTACGCGATCAGTTGCAGTTAGAGTTAAATAGGATGGTTGACTTAGGCGTTATCAGGAAGGTCACCCATCCTACACCATGGGTGAACTCCCTAGTGATTGTTGCCAAGAAAAACGGTAAATTGCGTGTTTGTTTGGATCCTAGACCGCTTAATAAAGCTATACACCGAGCTCATTTTCAACTGCCTACCATTAATGAGATAGCAGCTAAGCTAAATGGAGCTAGATATTTTTCGGTTTTAGATGCTAACTCAGGGTTCTGGTCTATAAAATTAGATAACGAAAGTGCCGACCTTTGTACCTTTAATACGCCGTTTGGACGGTATCAATATTTAAGGCTACCATTTGGACTTAGTTGTGCACCTGAAGTATTTCACGCAAAGGTCAAACAATTACTTGAGGGACTTGAAGGGGTGGATTCTTTTATAGATGATATTATATGCTGGGGGAGGACACTGGAAGAGCATGATAAGCGCCTTAGAGCGTTATTTAATAGAGCGCGAGAGATTAACCTAAAATTCAATAAAGATAAGTGCCATATATGTGTACGAGAGGTTACATATCTTGGTCATAAGTTTAATAAAGATGGTATGCAGGTGGATTTAGAAAAGGTTAAAGCTATTAGTAATATGTCTGAACCAAATGATAGAAAGAGTTTGGAACGATTTATTGGCATGGTTAATTATCTTTCAAAATTTATACCAAATTATTCCGATCATATTTATCCGTTAACAAGATTATTAAAAAAGGATGTTACATGGAACTGGGAATTGGGTCATAAAAATGCGTTCGGAAAATTAAAGCAACTCATTAGCAGTGCGCCTGTACTGGTTTTGTACGATGTGGCGGCACCAGTGGTGTTATCC
The DNA here is from genome assembly GCA_019425675.1 of Leucinodes orbonalis. Classification (NCBI taxonomy): domain Eukaryota; kingdom Metazoa; phylum Arthropoda; class Insecta; order Lepidoptera; family Crambidae; genus Leucinodes; species Leucinodes orbonalis. The sequence goes on along the minus strand of PQWD01004739.1, from coordinate 116,068 downwards.
GTGGACGCGTCGAGCGTGGCATTGGGCGCCGTACTGCTGCAGGGCGGCCGCCCAGTTGAGTACGCATCACGTACACTTACGCCCGCACAGACAAGGTATGCTCAGATTGAAAAGGAGCTCTTGGCTATTGTTTTTGCTTGTGAAAAGTTCCATCAATATATTTATGGTAGAAATCAAATCATAGTTGAGTCTGATCATAAACCACTGGAAAGTATATTTAAAAAAGCATTAGATTCAGTCCCAACACGCTTACAGCGCATGATGTTAAAATTACAAGGGTATAATTTAAGTATAGTTTATAAGCCGGGAAAATTAATGTTCATTCCGGATACATTGTCACGTGCACCACTTCCAGACTTATATGATCATAAAATTACCAGAGCTGTATTAGAACAGCTTAAAATGGTAATCAGTAATGTGCCAATGTCCCAAAATAAACTCACTTTAGTTAAAAAAGAAACAGCTAAGGATAAAGATTTACAACAATTACTTGTGTATATCGATCATGGGTGGCCTAACCACAAACGTAGTTTACAGGGTAATTTAAAATATTTCTGGTCGATACGAGGGGAACTTTATTCAGTAGATGGTGTAATATTTAAAATAAACAGGTATTAATACCAAATTCTCTAAAAACATAAAAAAAGACGTGCACGTGAAGTTTTGTTTGCGGGGAATTACAAAGATATTGAAATTATGTAAGACAATGTAAATGTGTCAGGAATTTACACAAACCAAGCAAAGAACCAATGATCCCAGTTTCTATTCCAAATACGCCCTGGAGTAAAATAGGGGCAGACATTTTTGAATATGGAAAGAAAAATTATTTAATTTTAGTTGATTATTTCTCGGGTTTCATTGAAGTTAAGTAAATTAAAAGATATGTCATCGTTTTCAATATGACATCTTTAAGGAAAAACTTTGCCGGTATGATACCTGATATAGTTATAAGTGATAACGGGCCTCAATTTACCAGTAGTAATTTCAGAAAATTTTCGGTTGAATGGGGGGTTTCAACATATAACTCGTCCCCATATTATGCTCAGTCTAATGGTAAGAGCGAGAGAGCCGTGCAAACAATAAAAAATGTATTATAAAAAGTCATACTAAGTAATACCGATTTTTTCTTAATTTGTTAAGCTTAAGAACACACCAAGGGAAAATGTTGATTCTCCTGCGCAGCTAATGATGGGACGTAGATTAAAATGTCGATTACCTGTTACCCAGATTTATTAAACGGAATATTCATAAAGATAATAAATAACAATATTATAAATTGTTAGAGAAACAAAAAAAAGTAAAAGTATTATGATCGATGGTTGCAACTACTGCCCGAGTTAAATATCGGCGATGACGTTATCATGGTGGAAAATAATAAGCAGCGCATTCGTGGGCAAGATAATAGACAAGGCGACAACACCCGATCTTATGTAGTAAAAATAAAATTGGCATTTATCCCGTAATCGCCGCGGCATTTAATAAGGTACGGTACCTCAACAGAAACGAGAAAATGATCGATCAATCTAATGTAATTATTATTCACAGCATCAGAGATGAGTATGAACCTGTTTGGAATTAAATAAACTGATTATTCTCCTCCTCAGACACCGAAAGTAAAGCTGCACTTAAAGCTGCAAAATGTTTTTTTTTCGTATATTATTACTTTAATTATATGCTCACTTTGTAATTAATAAAATTAATGTTCTCATACATATATTGGGAATATTGTCATTTTTCTCTGGCAAAACAATGCTACTCGTGGTTGTTATCAAGTTCCGCACAGTGTACAGTACTAGCCTAATTTGTTACTTGTTCACTTATGTTTAAAATATATTATATTTTTTTTTTTAAAAAAAGGGAAGATGTTGTAGGTAGTTCTAACTATATAAGTTACATGTACCGCATCTATTAATAATAAAGCAGTTGCACCGCAGTGCCAGATATCCCGTGAAATAGGAGAGTTATGCACTTTTATGTTTCGGGATGAGGCAATCTAGCAAGTTAATTCATTAGGTAAAAACCTAATAACTGCTGTCTCGGGTGACAGGCGCATTGTGGTATTGATAGAGAATTAAAACTGTCTGTTACTTGTTAATTTTCCTTCAATGCCGCTCTGTCATAGTCGTATCACTTACCATCAAGAGAGCGTCCTGACCGCCGTGTACATGTCCTCTGTAACATAAAAAAGTGTATAGGATTTTGTAACTGGAAATGTGTACTACTCGTAAGCCTTACCTCAATATTAAACGTCTAAGCCTGGACTTTGTAGAGGCTACTTACGTTACTGAATAATTTCGTATGTAATAATTTATGAACGATGTTGATACATCGTTCATAAAAGGATATTCTTTGCTGAAATGATTTTCAGCAAAGAATACCTACAGAAGTATAGAAGGATTACAGTTTATAAAGCCTTCTGTAAGTTTCTCCTGTTCCTATGTTTTGAGGTGTTTTAACTGATTTGTTCAATTATCTTTTCTATGTTTCTTTTGGTCTTTTTGATATTGGCCATTAATCGTGAGCTGATTATAACTGTTCAATTAAAAATAACAAAAACCCACCCGGGATTCAAACTCAAAACTTTTGTTTCACACCACTAAAACATAAGGTTTTAAATATGGCAGTGAAATCTGTTGACCTCGCTTAGCTTATTGTACCCCGGGGGCTTTACGTACACATTTTCTAAAGCGAAGATATTTCTTAATGAGGAATTTTCGGGTCCGACATCCGGCTGACAATTCGGGGAAGCGGAAAATTAGCTAAGACCCAATTTTTTAGACCTCCAAGGCGCTTCCCAAGCGTCCCTTCGTGGGCCTTTTTGCGGAATCGCAACATTAATTTTTGCACTTAATATTTCAACATTTTGAATAATTGCTTGTGAAATATTATACGGCAGAGTAAGTATTGGTTACTCGACTGTGCAATTTGTGTTTCGCTTTTCCTAATTTATTTTCGCAAAACAGTATGAAATGAGTGGATTTACCAGTCACTATAGTGGTCATATTATATTTCGCATCGTTAAAACTCGGAAGTATTTTTAAACAGTATTTTTTTTAATAATTTTGTTTATACTTAGATATCTCGGTAACTTTCTTTTACTTTAAGGGTGGATACCATTCAATCATCTATTTATTCGTGTTAAGAACTTAACTATTTAAAATTTTATTCTCCGATAGAAAAATAATAATTACATTCGTATTTTATATTGTGGTTTAGACATTATACTGTCGTAGATGTAACCTAATATATAATATTATTTCGCTAAAAAATGTAAAACAATAATTCAATTGCGTCACTCAAATTATAGTTTCACTAAACGCATCTTGTAGCTCCTTTGGTGTTGCAAGTGTCCATGGGGTGGTATTCACTTTCCATCAGGTGATCAGTCTGCTCGTTAGCCCTCTATCCTATCGCCCGTGGAGGGTTCCGTAGCAGCAAGTACCATAAAATAAAATTATTTTTATTTACTTAGGCACTTACTAAAGCTTTAATATGAAAAAATAGTGGTTCACCATTTATGACGTATAAAAGAAACTACACACCAGAAATCGTTCAAACTAAATTTCTTTGTTAGATTTTATGGTAATGTACATCATATATTTTTTCGATTTTATCAATCCCATAGTTTAGAAATTAGAGGGGGGGGACACACTTTTTTCAAATTTGGAAGTGTCTCTCGCGCAAACTATTCAATTATTAAAAAAATGATATTAGATACCTCAATACCATTTTTTAAGATCTATACCCACAGGTGTGGGTGCGATGAAAAAAAATTTGAGTGTCAATTCAATGTATGGGGAATCACAAAATATTTGTTTTTTCAAGTTTCATATTAAAACCTAATAGCGGCTTACTGAATACATATACGTACAAAGTTTGAATCATGTAATGCTGTTGAATAATGTAATTCGGACGGACGGACAGACAGACAGACTTGACGAATCTATAAGGGTTCCGTTTTTGCCATTTGGATATGGAACCCTAAAAAGGCTGAAGAGATATTCTTAATGCTCGTATCCACGCAGATCATCCGCCATGGTTTATGTGTAACGTGAAATCGATTAAAAATAGGTTAAATTAGATTATTATTTTAAGATATTTAATTTCCGTTCGATTTTTAATGCATCATTATTGATAAAAGAGCATTGGGTTTTATTATAATTTTACTAAGAACATGCTTTTTCTATGTAATATAAAACCAACGTTTTGATTAGGATTAATAAGTACTTTACATACAAAAATTCATACTTCCAACAAATTCCAAAGCTGTCAAATCAAATCGAATTATGTTTATCAGTTGAAGTCCATCAAGACCGCTTATGAATGTCAAATTTGATTCTACCACTGGTTCCGGCTGTTGTTTAAAAAGAATCCGGCTAAGAATCCAGCAAGAAACTCAGTAGTTACGTTCTTTTAAAAAAAATGTAAATGTTACAATATAGTTGTATATAATATTTATACTGTAGTTAACATTGTGGGAGAGTTAAAAGAATTACATGCACTCAAATATAATTAAATTAACATGTTATTGTAAATACTGTTGGATAACCAGAATGAAGAGATAAAGAAAAATTTTGATTTAAATTCATTAATTCGTCTAAAGTTTTAAGCATCTGTGGGCGCGCCAAGCATTTGCTCTAATTTGCTTCAATATTTGAAATTTGTGAAAGTTTAATTAAGTCTATTAATTTTAAGAACGGTCCATTAACTACAAAAGTTTTATATTAATCAATATTCTCAATTATGCTGGATATATTATTACCTACTTTAACATTGGAATGCTAACAAATAAAGTGTAATTAATGCAATGTACGTAGTAAGCGGGTCGCTAGAGCCTCTTTTGGTTAAAATTAAGGGGGAAGTTATCTGTATAATAAATAAAATTTTAAAAATTATCCGATGACGAGATCGTAATGTAAAATCAACTACCACGTGGTTCAAATCCCTCGACTATGTCAAAACTGAAGAAATTTTATCTCTTCAGTTTTGATCTCCACACCCACGCGCGCACGTACGCACTCACACACACACACACACACAAATTCACACTCACAAATACACGCGCACATACACACAGACCACGCACACACTTAAATTCACACTTATGATTGTAAGCTTATTCATAAATAACTGGTCCGGTGTAGGAGAGGCTGGTAATCTGTGATATAGGTCTCCTAGTGCAGATACCAGTCTCTCACACAGTTCATATTATTGTATTAGACAAAGCTTAATCTTGTGCAATTCAACTGTGTAAGAGAACAAATAAATATATTTATTATTATATTAAAACAGAGATCAAGGTGAATTGTAAGAGATATAGCAAGATAAAAGCAGGCAGTGTGGTCGTGTAGTTCGCAGAACCGATGGCGGTTGGAGCAGACGAGTTCTGTGCTGGCGACCGCTTGGCAAGCGCAGCGTAGGATGCCCTCCGGCCCGATGGACCGACGACTTGTAGAAGATCGCTGGTGGAGGATGTACCAGGATATATGGCGCAATATGGGGAACTGATGATCAGTGGACCGTGGACTGCCACGGGTTGAAGAGAAGATAATCCCGAATTCATTTTGCTGAAAATGAGATCAAATTTAAGTCTCTCACATTTCTCTATTTTTGATTGTAGATTCAACATGAAGAGACGTGTTTGTGGATACAAATAGATATTATTACAAAACTTAAAGTTTTCAACCATAACACCATGTCGTAAAGTAAGCGTACACAATTTTTAATTATATATTACAACAAAAATAACTTCACCACGTACTAACCCTCGGACTTTTAATGTGACGGCAATGTCACCCCCAAAAAACACGAGTCCCAAATAATGAAATCACGGTGTTGCATAATTAAAAAATAAAGTTGCGACAGCTCTCGTCCAAAGTTAATGAGGAATGAGTAAACGCGGTTTCATTTGCATCTATTTATACGACCTTCGGGGCCCTTCTATTTCGTGTTTTTGAATTTACAGCGCTCTTGTTAGACTGCTGATGGTTCGTATGATTTAACTGGGCGATCAATATCTGGCGGTCGGTTTTTTAATCGATGCTTGTCTTGTTAATACAATACTACTATTCGATCTATCGCAGTCCGCTGCTGGACATAGGCCTCCCCTATTTGGCGCCAGATATCCCGGTCCTCCGCATTTCCATCCAGCTCCACCAGCGACTTTCGCAAGTCATCGGCCCATCAGGCCGGAGGGCGTCCTACGCTACGCTTGCCGAGACGCGGTCTCCACTCAAGAACTCAGGCCCATCTTATCTCTCTATGACAACCCATGCGGTGAAATGTTTCTTTTTTTAATAATAAAATTACATCTACAGACTCATGGTTCGTACTCTTTTTAGTTTAAGATATTTTATAATTTAATTATTATAATCTTATGTTAGTGCTCCGCGCATGGGGCAAAAGAATTGGTTAAAAATGGCGGTGAAATGGTTGGTACGTCGGCTGTTACTGATCAGGTTCCCTTACCTCTGGCGACCCATTTGGTATAATGCTTGGTACGTCGGCTACTACACACGGGTTCTGGGTTCGATGCTCAGGCAGTACAAATATTTGTGTGCATGAATTTGTCTGTTTGTATTAGTCTGGGTGTTTCTACATAATAATTATACTACATATCCATTTAGCTCGATCCACTATACTAAAAATACTTTTGTACTGCACCGTCTCTTAAGCGATAAATACTCGTAACTGCACGCTTTCTTTAGTGTTAAATATTTGAAACACTATACTTGCTGACGACCCATTTGGTGTTGCGGTTGAGAGGTCGGCTGCAACACCAAGGGTTCCGGGTTCGATCCCCGGGCAGTACAAACATTTGTGTGCATGAACATGTCTGTTTGTAATGGTCTGGGTGTTTTCTATGTATAATATGTATGTATTTACAAAAAAATATGTATATAAGTATTTATTTCCGTTGTTTAGTACCCATAAAACAGGCTTCACGCTTAACTTGGGACTAGATGGCGCTGTGTGAATGTCAGTGGATATTTATTATTATTTATTATTAAGTATAAAATATCAGTATCCAAACTAAAGCACTCTAGAAGCTCGTTCTCAAACGGAGTTATTAGTGCTGGTCAAACTAAACATGGCTCGGCGTGGTGCTAAGTCGCCGGCTGCGGTCCTAAATCAAATTCCGGCTACTCGAGGTGTGCGGATAAATACCGATCGGTGGCTGGCTTGTATGGCAGGACTTGGGTCTGGTACAATTTACTAGCTTACGCGGATTGACATTGTTCCCGTTGCAGTGCAAATTTCCTCGGTGTTAGGCCAACACTCTAGTAAACTCTGTAGTAGTTTGAAATTGTTCACCATTGTCTATCCACCATTGACTATTTTGAACCTGTCATTTATACTTTAAATTTCACTCAAAACAGGTCCGCGGCAAAATTTTGCCCATTGCATCAGTTGGGCAGGATGGTCATTCTTCATAATGATGTCGCTTCTACTTGTCATCCCCCCCCCCCCCCGGGATGAGTGAGAATTATTTGGAAAAAAAACCCACTCGTCATCCCTTATGAAATTTTATAACTTAATCAACTCTCCAATAACCATATTGTAATATTCTCAAGGCAAGCATTATGTGGTCGTCTTAGCAACACTTTACATGAGTATTACTTTTTATATCGCCGCGACGCATACATCAGAACGTCTATCTTTCTTTCTATCTACTTACTCTTAAGAATAAAAGTACTAGGGGACCATACATAGCCAAAAGGTTCTGTTGTGAACAACTTACGATTTTATCGAACTGATAAAAAATACTGTCCACTGAAAAGCTACATGGACACCTAATTGGACACTTCCTATGTAATCATGGTCTCCTAGTACTTATAATAGATATAATTTAATAAACAATATGGTTATTATAAAGTTATAAAGTTTTACTAGAGGTGACGAGTGGGAATTTATATTGAAAAAAATCCCACTCATCCCCGGGGGGACAAAGCTAGGGGTGACGAGCGGGAACTACCCGTTGACGTCTCGTTAGTAAGTAGTACCGTGGACAATCACAGCTCCAAAAATCATCATCATTAGCTCATTAAATTTCCCCACCGCGGAGCATGAGCCTACTCATCCTAGGCGTCTCACTCTAGGCGTGCGCAGGTTTCCTCACGATGTTTTCCTTCACCGTAATATCGTAGGATAAACGTACATATAATTTCGGAAAATCTAAAATACATTGGTACATGGCGGTATTTGAACCTGCACCCTCCAGATTGGAAGGTAACAATCAACACAAATGAGCCACCGACGCGCAGAATCAATGAGTGCATTATTTTCCTTCAAATAGAAGAAAAAAGTAGGAAGAAGTGATACGGGCCTCCAGTAATCTCCCCCAATTGGTACGCAACTCGCATATTATTTCACGATTTTCTGTGGACGTGGTATTTCGCTGGTTAAACCGACCCATTTGTATAAAAACATGGTTCTACTCGAGAGCGTGAGCGTCAATGGTGTGGACTATTGGCTTATGATCGGGAGGTCGCAGGTTCAAATCCCGCCAATTATATGTACGGTATCCGTCGTTCTTACGGTGAAGGAAAACATCATGAGGAAACCTGCGCACGCCTGCGAAGAGATTGAAATGATGTGTGTGAAGTCGGCCAATCCGCACTGGGCCCGCGTGGACGACTAAGGCCTAATCACACTATACGGGTAGGCTCGTGCCCCTCGGAAGGGACGTATAATGAGCTGATGATGATGGTTTTGCTTCACTTAAAATCCAATTATTTTTTTGCCGTCATTATCCCTTTAGTATCCGCTAACCGCGTGAATTTGAAACGTTCAGTCTTATAGCATTGTGCGTCTGAAATTTAGTGCCTGTTTGCCTTGTGATCGATTGGAATGTTGGATACAAACGGTGTAGATCGAGAGTCGGCATTAGCCTATAAAGGCTCACTACAGGACACAGGCCTTCGTATACAGCATAGCTATGGGGAGATTCGACCGTAAGCAATAAAGCGGGTCTAATGCTCGTTGATTGGCTAATATGACGACCAATTTGGTGTTGCGGTTGAGACGTCAGCTGCAACACCAAAGGTTCCGGGTTCGATCCCCGGGCAGTAAAAACATTTGTGTGCATGAACATATCTGTTTGTATGGGTCTGGGTGTTTTCTATGTATAATATGTATGTATTTACAAAACAAAATATATATATTTATCCGTTGTTTAGTACCCATGTATATGGGTACTAAACAACGGAGAAACAACGAAGGGTCTAGATGGCGCTGTGTGAATGTCAGTGGATATTTATTATAATATTGGGAATATGGATCAGGAATATCGATCAGGAATATGGTAAGAACTTATAATAATTTAACAAACAAGTAATAAACGCAAGTTTTTCAGCTTTTTGAAAAATAAAATATAATCACCAGCCTATAAACGCTAACAAAAGGACACTGGCATTCCCAAACTGCATGATTATAGGGATATATACCGTAACCCAAAATGAGTGGAATCATGTATATCTATAAATAAAACCATTTATCTCCAAACATGTTATGGTGAAATCGCTTCTCAATAAATCGAAATCCAAGTATACGCGTCCACTCACCATGCCTTACAAATAGGGGCCTCCATTAGGCTATTGCTGGTCTTCAATCAATCCACAGCACCGCATGATATTGCATCAATGCGTCATGCCTTCATATCGAATGCAGCTCGCGACCGTGAATAAATAGCTTATAAAAGATCATTGGATGTCTGTGTTAGGGGATAGTTTATTTTCACCCATTTGGTGTTGCGGTTTCTCAACCGACATCTCGGTCGACTGCAATACCAGGGGTTCCCGGTTCGATCTCCGGGCAGTACAAACATTTGTGTGCATGAACATGTCTGTTTGTAATGGTTTGGGTGTTTTCTATATATAATTTGTATGTATTTACAAAAAAAAAGTATATAAGTATGTTTATTTGTTGTTTAGTACCCATAATACAGGCTTCACGCTTAACTTGGGGCTAGATGGCGCTGTGAATGTCAGTGGATTTATTATTATTATTTTTAATGGTCATTTCAAATGGGATTATATTTAAATATATATTACTTGAGGACGTCGATTTAAGATATCATAGTTGTATAGAAAAGTATCATCAGAAATATAATAAATAAATATCCACTGACATTCACACAGCGCCATCTAGCCCCAAGTTAAGCGTGAAGCCTGTATTATGGGTACTAAACAACGGATAAACATACTTATATAATTTTTTTTTGTAAATACATACATATTATACATAGAAAACACCCAGACCATTACAAACAGACATGTTCATGCACACAAATGTTTGTACTGCCCGGGGATCGAACCCGGAACCCTTGGTTTTGCAGTCGACCTCTCAACCGCAACACCAAATGGGTCGTCAAATATTAAATAAAAAATAATAATATAGATTTAGTATTGTGTCTGGTTTAAAAGGTGATCAATAAATTACCAGCCGGATTATCCAAAATAAATTAATAAAGCGTCCCCTACGAGGGGCACGAGCCTACACGTAAGGGTGTATAGGTCTTAGACGTCCACGCGGACCCCGTGCGGATTGGCAGACATCACGCATAACCTTATCTCTTCGTAGGTGTGCGCAGGTTTCCTCACGATATTCCTTCAGCTTTCGAGCGTCGAATAAACGTACTAAAAATTTCTGAAATTCGAAAAAATTGAAATTAATGCGGGAATTGAAGCTGCACCCTCCAGACAATGACTGGTGAGCCTTAATCGTCTAATAAATATGCAACCCTTAACTCCCGCTACAGTAATTAATTGACTAAGTGCCTGCCTTAAATTACTGCAACCACGTCAAGCCGTTACATCAAACGCATCCCGCCATTTTGGCAACATATACCTCCATATTTACAGAGGTTCAGTCTACGATGATGTGTGGCCTAAGTTATATACTTATTTATTTATTCGTACATAACATGATAATTTAAGTAGATAGAAACAATGAACAGGCTAGCTTATCTCTATAAGAGATTTCTTCTAGCATTTCTAAATAAAAAAAGGTAAAACAAATAATGTTATTACTAAAATACATGTGTAATCAGATCTTTATTAAATAAATTTTCAAATGTTAATAATACAAAGACCACAAAAATTAATAAGATAAAATATAATTATATATATTTAGACTCATTTTATATATATAAAATATAATTAAACTTCAATTAAAAGGAATAAATTACAATATTTTATAATTAAAACATAATAGAACCAGACATTAAGTTCGAGATTCATTTATAATGTTTATTTTTATTTTTATTACATTACAATTTTGAAATTGTAATGATACATTAAAAGCCGGAATCGCATTTCAACGCTTTCTGGTATTGCAAATGTATAATACATGGGCGGCAGTGTCATTTACCAACAGATGAGCATTTTCTCGTTTGCCTCTATAGCATAAAAACATTCATTACATAAAATAGCCAATCGATAGCCTCTTAGTTGGTAAAAATGTGACAAAATACAGTAACATAACATAAGTATGTTTATCTGATGCTAGTACGGTGAAGAAAACCATCCTGTGCCCACGTGAACGACTAAGGCCTATACACTCTTTATGGGTAGGCTGGTGCCCTCGGTGGGTACTTTATAATGAGCTGCTGATGATGATGATGAAACAGTGGAAGTGTATTGGACCCGCGTAGAGGGTTACAATACGATCTACGCGTAACTATGATCTGTGAAAAACTTGCGACCTGCAGCGGGACATAAATGATTAATTTATTTGGGAAATAGGTATTTTAGATTACAAGACCGCCATTTCTTATGCTTGGGCCACACTAATAGGAAACGTCGTTAACTATCGCGTCAATGGGCATTAAATTCAGGTGTCATTTTTTTTATTTAACGCGACAGTTTGGCAGTAAAATATTTAAAATTAACGCAATAATTATTAGACAGACATTTGCCGTTAGTGTTACCCCAGCATTAGAAGATTCTTCGTAAATATCAAGCGACTTACTAAAATAATACACTCCCCGATTGACAATTCACTAGGTATAAAGAAACAAAAGAAACAAGACAAAGGACCAAAGACAATGCTAACGAAGCTGTATTGTTTACAAACCTTATTTGGCTTACTTACATTAACTTATAGCTAAAGGTATTATTAACAAAACCTCTTGAAATATGCATGGAAAAAGTTAGACCCTTCAGAATTTAAAGTTCAAATTACCAAAGAAGGTAAACTGCAGTTTTGGCGGCTAAAGAATATTTAAGAAACTTAAGTAACACGGGAGCTGAAAATTTATTAATTTGTGTTCCGTTGTATGCGTCGATTAACTGTTCTTCATTGCCTTGGCCTAAAAGTTTTCACACGGCCATAAAGTGATTAATGAAGCTATAATACTTCCAATATCTATTGTTTTTAAGTTTGATTTTTAGGTATTAATTTTTTGTTTAGTTTAATCGAGATAAAATAGATAATGAAAAAACAATATAATTATGAATGTTTGTATTAATTAGAAAGCTTCTTTGATTTACTTAACTTATTTATTTTCTATTTAAAGGAAACTAATAATATTAATTTTACGTATTATTTATTTTTGTAAGATATTGATACTTACAAATCTATTTCATAATTTACGCAAATGTAATATTTATATATTAGAACCGTTTTACGTTTGCTCTATAAAGGAATTCTACAGACTTTATTTATTTCTTATACTAGGAAAAATAACCTTTACATTTTGATTATCACCTTTATCATCAAGATCTTAAACGTACTTCCGAGGTGAGAGACTTGGGAGTAACGCTGGACAGTTAACTTTTATTTTGGAGCTATGTAAATAAAATTATAGCTAATGCATATAATACGTTAGGATTTATTTTTAGACAATCTGCCGATTTTAAAAATCCTTAAACTTTTGTTCGCAATTAGAATATGCAACTACTGTCTGGAATCCCCGTTATTCAATTTATATAAATTCAATGGAAAAGATTCAAAACAAATTTATTAAAAGAATGAAATACAAATTTAATACTTACTTAGTTAACATTCCATCTCTCGAACTAAGAAGAGAGTATAAAGATCAACTACTATTGTATAAAATCATAAATGGCTTTGTGGAGTCGCCCTATCTGCTAAGTCAAATCTATTTAAAATGTCCAAGAGCCAACCTGAGAGCACGCGACACTTTCGCATAATCCACTTGTCGAACTAATTATGCATGCAACCGTTTTATATTAAGAGCTGTTAGTCAATATAATACAAAATATTGCCACATAGATATTTTTGTTAATAAGTTAGTTAGGTTTAAAAGATTGTTAAATGAGTGAGGGTTATATCTATCAGTTGTATTTAATGTTACAATGATATTGTTGGTGTTATCTTAAATTAAGAGTGATACATAATTTCTAAGCGACACTGTATTATATAATTAGTGAAAACTGTTTTGGCTACTGTTTTTGTTAACTGTTTGGTTTAAATGTGCTACAAAATGCTGTTTGTTTTCCAAATAAATAAAAATAAATAAATATCAGTGGATATATTTTTTATTTATATTGCAATTAAAATTCTTCCTTAATACATTCAGCAAAAAGAAAAACATCAAGTCGCTACCAAATAAAATCCACGCCTTTGATGAATGCATATTTTATAAGTAAAATTCAACGCTCCTGGTCGAAATTCACCAAACAAGATTTAATGCAAACAAGATTAAGTTGCCAACGTCTGGATGCTGTATATCAAATTTGGCCTGCAACGGCGGGGTGCGCTTATTGCATCTGCTCAGTCATGTGTGACGGATTCTGGTACAAGCGGGCAGATCAAGCGACCATGTTGCAAGAAAAGATGGAATGGTGATCATTGTTCTTTATCTGCCATCATTACAAATAAATGTTAATAATAATTTATTTAATAATTCATGACATGGGTAATACAGGGTTGGTAAATGATAAAAGAAACTGCCATATTCGCAATAGGCATGTGAACTTACAAACTAATTAAAATTCATAAATTAATTACAGAAAAGAGTCAACAAAATTAGGTTAGGTGATGCGTGCGTCGTATTAATTTTATGCATGCTGAGTCTCAGCCCGATCGATTTAAAATTGACCAAGTTTTATGCATATGTTTTATTTTTATGTTTTATCCCCTAAGGGGGATAAAAGTTTTAATGAAACTTATAGTCGTGTTTTTAAATAATGTATCCCAAGTAAGATCGTAACTTGACTTCAACTGAAATACACAGACCCATTTGGTGTAGCGGTTAAGACGTCGGCTATACCAAGGGTACCTACCGGGTTTGAACCGGGCAGTACAAACATTTGTGAACATGAACATGTATGTTTGTAATGGTCTGGATGTTTTCTATGTATGAATTTACACAAAAAAATATAAGTATGTTTAAAAGTTGTTTACTACCCATATTACAGGAGAAATGCTTAGTTTGGGACTCGATGGCACTGTGTGATTAAATAAATAAATATCCACAGACATTCACACAGCGCCATCTAGCCCCCAAGTCAACCGTGAAGCCTGTATTATGGGTACTAAACAACAGATAAACATACTTATATACTTTTTTTTGTAAATACATACATATTATACATAGAAAACACCCAGACCAATACGAACAGACATGTTCATTCACACAAATGTTTGTACTGCCCGGGGATCGAATGATGTTTGTGACTCACATAAGTTTAAATATAAATAAAAATAGCATCGAATATTGAATGTCAGTGGATATTATTTATTTATCAAAGTCCGTTTCGCCCACAACCATCTGTGCCAATTTAATAATGCATTACACTTAATTTACCCGGCGTACTTGGTTCTATACAAACAAAAATTATGTGAGAATAAGTTGTGCTAAACACAAATACGCATTAGGACAGTGCGTATTTGTCTTTTGAATGCAATTTGCAGTATTTCCGATGTGCAACGTGCAGGTGCTTACTTTCGTACGAAATTACAAGCGGAAACTCTAAGCCCGGTGTAAAATAGCACTTAGATAATAGTGGAGTGTCTATTGATTTTGTATAGAATTATTGTTGACGTAATCATTTTATTCATTTATTCATTGAACTCAAGATGACGCGGATGTTACATAAACAAGTTACATAATATAATATGTATACATCATATGGACCTTGACATGCACACTAACATAGAAGTAAGCGGAGCAGATATTTTATAAAAATAATTTTAGTTAATTTTCCTTGTGTCTTATGTATTTGATGAAAAAGTTTTTTCTTTATCATTTAAATATTCATTTATTTTGTAATAGCACTTTTTTATAAGATATTCCTTCAGGATTTTTATAAAGGAATCTTCATATTTTTATAATTTGGTAAGTTATTGTAAATTTATTTTTATATTTCGAACAATAATTTCGGAGGACGTCTACGGTTTAAGTATATAAAAGAGGATTTTTAAAATAAATTCACAGACTTTAGGCTCCAATTTTGAACTCTTCGATGGTGTGCGCAGGTTTCCTCACGATGTTTTCTTACCGTAAGAGCAACGTTTAAACGTACATGTTATTCCAAAATTTTAATATAAATTGGTACGTGGCGGGATTCGAACCTTTACCCTCCAAATCCTAAGGCAACAGTCCACACCAACGAGCCACCGACGCTCTCATCATTACGAATACGCCTTCACAATGTTGCGCCGCGAGTCAAACAGCTCTTGAGCGCCAAGTAACGGGGTCAGGCAAATCCCAGCCGAGCTCGTTCACGACTCATTGCTACGGATGCTTTCGATTCAAACGGAATACGGGATCGACAAGGCTTTTACACGGTGCTTTATAGATTGAAACATATGGAAATAATTGGTATGAAGATTGGACTCCAAAATAATAATCAATTCAAATACTAGTGTTTACAATTACAACATAGTGGAGTTCTCCTGATTCAGGCAGTTTTAAGCAAAAATGCCTGAATCTGGAGACCTTTGCCATTAGCGTAAAGTTTATTTATACACGTTCTTTAACATAATAACAATAAAAAAATATAAATACATATTGTTAAACACATAAAAGCTAGGTCTATTTGCAAGCGCAGTTGAAGTGTGTGCGTGTGCGAGTGTGAATGTGTGTGTGAGAGAGTGAGAGTGTGTGTGTGTGGCGTTGTGAATGGAAGGGCTAGCTATGTTATTGCTACAGCTGTGAAGCTGAAGCAGGTACCTGACTCAATTTACTCAATTTTTAATTGAGAATAATCAATCTTTTTTTTAATACAGGTAGTTGATATGAAGCGGTTTGTTAATGTAGTAAATTAGTCTGCACTCACATAGGTAATCCAACAGCTGCAACTGATTTGCAGTGTACCTGTGTGCCAAGTACCGGTAAGAAATTATAACACGATGTCCTTCACCGTAGGAGCGTCGGATAACGTACATATAATTTAGACAATTCAAAATCACATTGGTACGTGGCGGAATTTAAACCCGCACCCTCCAGATTGGAAGGCAATAGTCCACACCGATAAGCAACCGACGCACAAATATAAAAATAAAACGTATTACTTGTCGTAACGGAATTTATCTACTACGCGTACTTCAGTACACTATAACCTAGATCGAATAATGTTCATTTGGCACAAGATATGTGCATTACATCGCTTGCGTACGTCATCGACACATGTGGTCTAATTATCGTGAGTGCATTTGGATGCAATGCCTTCAACGTGTACATTATGCGATAGCTTTCATGTTATCATAATTATTAACATCAAGTGCACAATGAAAATGCAATTAATTGGATTGGTTCGATTAGGTATAGGCTTCAATTTCATTAATTAACTTGACATTACGATACCATTACGTCTGTTTACAAGCTACCACCGCAGTGCTAGATATTGTCCTGTAAAATAAAAGTGTTTGGCACGTCTGTTTTTCGGGATGAGGCCACTGTAGCCGAAATTACCGGGTATAAGAGACTATAATTTACTAGCTTGGACGTCTCTGTTGTCTTGGGTGTCGGGCGCAGTGCGACGTTGATGGTCAGAAAATAACTGTCTATCAGTTGTTGGTCTCCATCAAAGCCGCTCTGTTATGGTCAGGCGTATTACTTACCATCGGGTGAGTGTTCTATCTTCTGTACACTTTGTTACATAAAAAAAGTAATCGTCTGACCATGACAGAGCGGAATGATAGAGACCAAAAACTGATATATAGTTATTATCATTTTCCATCGATGTAGCACTGCGCTGGTCACCTGAGTCACCAGATGTTAGGTCTCTTCTACCCGGTTATTATACTAACTACAGAGCCTCTAATCCGAAACACAAAAGTGTTAAATACTTCTACGATATTTGACGGGACGATATCTGGCACTGGGGTGGACCGAGTGTACCGCCTAGTTATATTCTATAGTATTTTATAGGTAAGTACAGTAAACACAATCCTTACACTAATACAAGACTGAATGACAGCAAGTTAGTGATAGTCGCCCTTTAATACTTTTATTTAAACTATCAAATAATACTAAATCTCTCTCTATCTTCAACCTATCGCAGTCCCGTTTTGGATGTAGGTCTCCCCTATTTGCGCTAGACATCCCGGTGCTCCACTTCACCCATCCATCCTCCACCAGCGACTATTAACAAGTCGTCGTTCAATTGGGCCGGAGAGCGTCTTACGTCCTAATACTATATGGTATGTCAAAGTTACACATTACTAATTTTATTCAAAGAAATGCATATTATGTATGTATAATGCAAATGAACATAACTGAAAGTTAGCTGATTCCGAACCATTTTCATGGAATACGCGTATCTGTTTATACAGAAAACGAAACAAAGTAAACGTAAACAATTCCAAACGATGAATCTAAAACTCAACTTTCACCGCGGGCTCCGTATGAATTTACACGAAGTTTTACAAACGCCTCATTTAAGCGGACAGGTGAAATTTCCAAATTATTCCGCTGAAATTAAACCTGATACTTTGAAACACAAGTTTTTGTGTACCATCTTGGTTTGCTCGCATTTTGGTATGTTTCTGCCACTTCAAAGTTTGTATTTTGCTTTAAAATGGCTTTTGGGCTTAAGCATTTGTACCAAAAATATTATTTTGTGGTAAAATATTTTCATTTGAATATTATGAGGGAAACGAAAATATGTATCGGTCCACGTGGAAGTCCTTCGTTCAGCTGTGGCCAAATTAGGCTGTTATAATTGGTGATTCAAAAGTATCTGAAATATTTATTTGAATAAAGATATGTTGAGTTTGACTAAGACGTTTAATAGGATAGTCATAAGTGATAGTAAGGTTTAAAATAAAAAAGTTATGTAGCTTATACTAGAACAAACAAATACATTATTTAGAACCACGTGATCTTTCAAATTCTCTTACCTACCTGTAATAGGTAATTTTATGAATAAAAATATAAAAGAACATAAAAAATGTTAATACTCGTATTCGTAAATGACGTTAATGCAATTTTATTCTTGAAAGAGAACATTAAACAAATTATAATATTTATAACGGTTATTTATGTAATCATTTCGTTCAAAACTTTTGTATCGTATTGGTTTGCATAAGCATAAATTATAATTTGTAAAAACTTCAATAAAATATACATGGATATCATTTTAATACCATTTCATTTGATTTGGTGGTATTTTATTACAACTCCAAGGTGCGTAATGATAATCGACCTATTTTAAATTTTTACCGCCAGAATTCCAGACACAACAGGAAATATTTTTTTCTGTTGGACATATCCGTCAAAGGGTAAAAAGCTGCATAAAATCCATAAGTCCACATTAAGAACTATTAAGTAACGTGTACAAAAGGGATCTTTCTAACATGTGCCTTCGGCTATTCTTCCCTCCCGTGGATATAATTCCCCGCATAGACATGTTCCTACTTCGAAGAAAATGTAATAACCGTACTGAAGCTTTATATGGTTGTCGGAAACCAACGGACGCTAGCGGAATAGAATCTATTGTCCCATTTCAGCTTCTTTAGTCTAATATTTGTGGACTGGTAATATGTAAGGATAATGAGTATGGGGTTTAGAGATCGATAAAATATTTGGAAAAACCGTTTCTTCTCAGAAGAATAATGGAAAAACTTATACATGTTAAACTTTATTATGTAAACGGAAATGAAAACATAACAATACTTTATTATATAGCGTCGGTGGCTCATTTATAGACTTTGCCTTCTGATCTTGAGGGTGCAGGTTCGAACCCCGCCACGATATAACGTATTTTCGATTGTTGTAATATGCAGGTTTATCCGACGCTCTTACGGTAAAGATAAAGAATCGTGAAACCTGCGCACGCCTGTAAAGTAATTTAAAGGTTGTGCGTGAAGTCGACCATTCCGCACTGTCTTGTTTGAACGATTAAGGCCTATACACCATATACGGGTAGGCTCGTGGCCCCTTGGTGGGGACGTATAATGAGCTGATGACGATGATGAAATTATAAAATTGATGGTTAAACAACACCTCGTTTGTTGTTTGAACAAATGTACCACAAATTGAAAAGGTGTAGGTATGCTCAAAACCTTTGCGTTCCATACTAAATATATACTAACCAAACTAATTTAATAAACATTTTGTGTGTGAGAACATGCCCGTTTGTATAAGTCTGGGTGTTTTTTTATATTTAGTATCCATATCCACTGACATTCACACAGCGCCATCTAGCCCCAAGTTAAGCGTGAAGCCTGTAGTTTGGGTACTAAAAAACGGAAAAATATACATATATACTTTTTTTTGTAAATACATACATTTTATACATAGAAAACACCCAGACCATTACAAACAGACATGTTCATGCACACAAATGTTTGTACTGCCCGGGGATCGAACCCGGAACCCTTGGTGTTGCAGTCGACCTCTCAATCGCAACACCAAATGGGTCGTCAAGTATGTATGTACTTAAAAAATGTACCGACAGAGATAGTAGATATTTATATATATAGAAACTGTAGTAGAAAAACAACTACAAAATGGTGTCCTCAATTTTCCCACCGTTCTGTTTTATGGGCTCCTAAATTAAATATTCTGATCCAAAGAGAAAAATGTATTTATCGCGACCAATGATATTCTGTATATATAAAGGTAGATACGCCACCAGTGCCTCAAAAACGAACCGCCGAAGAGAGTACAGTTTGTACTCTTTTGTTTAGGTAAATGTCCGCTCATTCGAAATATGTGTATGTGTGCTGTCGCTGCAATCGGAACACTTTTTTCGATTGTTTTGTGAGCATATCACGAATCTATACTTTTTACATCATTGATCGCGACCCTCACTGAAATCGATGATCGTCTCAATATATTCGTCCTCAATAAAACGTTCGGAAAACCTGAGAATGTTGCGACTGTAAGAAATGGTTTTCAGATTTACGCCATTTTTATGGTATTGAAAGAAAGAAAAAAGATTTATTGACCGTGCATGAAAAAAAGATATACACGAAAACAATAGCAATAGTACCAAGAAAAACATTAAACAAAATTTTACAGTGATAAAACGAAAAAAAAACAATCAAAAATAAAGGAAGACACGGATAAAAGGTCTCATCATAAGCCACTGTGACGCAAACGGTAGCAGCACTGTTATTCTGGCGGGGCCTCCTGAGATAACATCACTATCAAAATTCAAATATCAAATCCATTTATTTCAAATTAGGCTTACAAAAAGCACTTATGAACGTCAAATATACAAAAATTTAATAAAAAGCAATTGAAATACAAAACTAAAAATATGAATTTTGGTGCTTTGAAATAAGCGCTTATTGTATTAAATTACATTTAATACAGTTGCTAATGAAGAATAAAAATCCTATGTCACTCTCTCTTCCGCCTTTCTAAGTCTTCCCCATTTTGCGCAGAGGTCCCCCACTTTTCTCCAATCTTTCGAAAGTCATCGGGCCATACGCTACTCTTGCCAAGAAGCGGTCTTTACTCAATAATTCGTCTAAACAATTTTTAAATTCTTTAGCTCGGATGTTTAGCGTTGAAAAATAATAGTTACTTTAGAAACTAAAGTTCCGGCGTAACAGCGGAGTAGTTAATTTTTACTACACAATTGTAATGATAAATAATAAATCATTTATTCATATCCCAAAAATGAGATCTTTACAAGCAGTGTGCAATACACAGTTCGGGGTTTATGTTAAAATGTTGATTCAAAGGGTGAGTCCCTGACATGAAAACTAGTTAAAATTATATTAATAATTATAAAAAAGACTGTATATTAAAAACTACATGAAATAAAAGTATAATAGAACCAGTAAAGCCATAATATCGCTAGCTATGTTATATAAGATAACAATATACAAGATATTAAAATTCCTTGTATTCTTAAAATTCTCGTGATCTTAAAATTCTTAGTTTTACAAACTGCGAGCATAATTAAAACAAACCTTTCTTAGACTGGCACTCTGAAGATTTCCAACGAGGTCACATATTGTTCTGCATACAAACATGGTAGCAAAAATAACAAACTAGAAGCGGGCATATGCAAACATTCTGAAATAGAGTAAACCTCAATTACGTGGGGGCAATCGGCGCAATCTCTATGGAGTGATGCTCGGAGGTCCCATGAGAGATTTATCTGTACTTCAATATAATCAGAGGTTCAGTATTTCCTCCAACTATACTGAGGGAGTTTGTGTATGTACTCAAAGGGATCATACGTAATACTTTGGTTTTTTGTTGCGCATAAACTTTATTCCTTATGGTATCTACAAAAAAAGGGTGCTTATTCAGATTGTGTTTCTAAAAACGATTTTTGAGTATTGTATTCATGTACTATGATATTATGTATAATATTACGTGTTTATTTAAAACTACATATGTAATGGGCAGTGTCACCTAGCGCCATCTAGTTCTTAACTAAACATTTAGCCTGTAATATAGATACTGAACAACTGATAGTAATACTTGTATATATATTACATAGAAAATAACCAGACTAATAAAAACAGATATGTTCATGCACTCAAATGTTTGTACTGCCCCGGGATCAAACCCAGAACCTTTGGTGTAAGAGGCAACGTCTCAAAGATAACACCAAATGGGCCGTCAGTAATAAACGAGTAGACTACCTTACCTAACTTAACCTCACCATCAGACGAAATGCTCGTCTCTTTAACTTTATGACATAGAAAGTCAAGTCTTAATAAATGGGTATTAATTCAGTTCCAAATGTTTCTAACGAACTGTACATGTTTTAGAATACTGAATTACAAAGTCAGGGAATAATAAACTCTATTCGGTAACGTAACATAGCAAACATGCTTAACGATTCACCCCTAGGTAAACTCTTCTCTTTTAGAATTAACAAGCAACATCCCAAGAGATGGTTCGTTAACACCTAAGATATATACTAACAGTTTAATGCGGAGTTTAGACTACAAATGGAATAAATCTTTAAATAAGTTTAGAGGGGAATTTAAGTTGTACTTAAGTTACACGGTGTTTTATAAGACTTACGACACTTATGTCAGGAGGCATCTACGATCATAAGATTACGGCTTGTGTGTGTAGTGATTTACTTTTAAATAAATTAATTATTTGCTGTATAAAAAATAATAGACAATAGTTTTATATATTCAGCTACACTATAAACCCGATATAGCATAACATTTGTTTTGAATAAATTTGATTTCTGATTAAATAAATAAAAATATTAAGTAAAAAAAGATACTGTGATTGTGACTTATAATTTGGATACGTAAAACTTTGTTGAGTAAAGTCTGGCGTCTGGAAACACTGAATTATGTAACACGGATTTGCATATTTAACGAAAACGGGTAACAACATTGTGAGAAATAATTTAAAAATTAATAAAAACGCTAAAATACCCAAAGCCGAACGGAAAAACAAACTCTACAGAAAGTCCGAACATCATACGTATACTTATGCAAGCAACACATTTTTTTATTTAAAACTATATGTTACAATACAGTTCACATCTTTCATGGTACTTTGACGACCCATTTGGTGTCGCGGTTGAGACATTGGCTGCAACACCAAGGGTTCCGGGTTCGATCCCAGGCAGTACAAACATTTGTGTGCATGAACATGTCTGTTTGTATTGGTCTGGGTGTTTCTATGTATAATATGTATGTATTTACAAAAAAATATATAAGTATGTTTTACCGTTGTTTAGTACCCATAATACAGGCTTCACACTTAACTTGAGGCTAGATGGCGCTGTGTGAATCATCATCATCAGCTCATTAAACGTCCCCACCGAGGGGCACGAGCCTACCCGTATAGGGTGATTAGGCCTTAGTCGTCCACGCGGGCCCAGTGCGGATTGGACGACTTCACACACAACCTTCGAATCTCTTCGCAGGCGTGCATGAAGGTTTCCTCACGATGTTTTCCTTCACCGTAAGAGCGTCGGATAACGTACATCTATTTTCGAAAATTCGAAAATACATTGGTACGTGTCGGGATTTGAACCTCAGCCCTCCCGGTAGGAAGGCGACAGTCCGCACCACTGAGCCACCGACGAAGCTGTGTGAATGCCAGAAGATATTTATTTATTATTATTTATTTACTCGTATTGCAGGCGGGGACTAACGAAAGTTTCGTAAAGACCTAAATTAATAAAATAATGTTTGAGTTAAATCATATATTTGCCTATCCCACTCTTATTTCTGGAAAAACGCTTTATCAAAAACAACGCAGTGCGCAGTTCACTGCGAAAACACGTAGAAGGAACACACAAGATAAAGAACACACACACAGACGACCTTATTTAACATCAGGTGACCTACCTCTTACATCTATAATCGATTGTAATAAATGTACCGATGATTTGGAAACATACATCAAAAACTGTCATCATCATCAGCTCACTGAATTTCCCAGCCAAGAGGCACGAGCCTACCCGCAAAGGGTGTACAGGCCGTTGGCGGCCACGCGGGCCCAGTGCAGATTCGCCAAAGTCACGCACAACCTTTGAATTTCTTTACAAGCTGGCGCAAGTCTCCTAACAATATTTTCTTTCCTCGTAAGAGCGTCCGATAACGTAGGTACATATATTTTCGAAAACACATTGGTACGTGGCGAGATTTGAACCTCAGCCCTTCCGGTAGGAGGGCAAAAGTCCACACTATTGAGCCACATTAGCATAAACATTTAAAGAAATTTTAAACGATAGGTCGTAAAGGTAGTTATCGAATTACCTTAAATCTCAACTCAATAATGGTTTGACTTTAATCTAAAAGGAACTTTCAGGCAATGAGCATAAGCCACATAGTACTATGCTATTGGTTTGGCCAACATTAACAGGCAATACATTACCATACGTTCGGTGGTACAAATTGTTGGAATCATTAAAACGGCTCTTCCGTTGCAATCGTACTGAAACTGCGCCTCAATTCTACTAATAAACTTATTGTCTAACCAATTAAATCTTACAAGTGCTCCAAGTTCGATCCCCGGGCAGTACAACATTTGTGGGCATGAACATGTCTGTTTGTAATGGTCTGAGTGTTTTCTATGTAAATATGTATGTATTTACAAAAAAATGTATATAAGTATGTTTATCCGTTGTTTAGTACCCATAATACAGGCTTCACGCTTAACTTGGGGCTAGATGGCGCTGTGTGAATGTCAGTGGATGTTTATTTTTTATTATTTATCAAGGGTTCCGAGTTCGATCCCCGGGCAGTAGAAACATTTGTGTGCATGAACATGTCTGCGTGTGCAGCAGAGCAGTGCGCTAACCACTATGACTTAGAGCTATCGAGACACAATTACGATTCTACATATTATCGGATATTAAAATTAACGGAATTGCGACCCTGTTTACATTATAATCGTTTTCCGATTCAATGCCCGCTGCGATTTCCAACGGAAACTTTACTGCGTGACGTTTATGTCGGACAATTTGTATAAAGTTCTAGGAATGCGAAAATGAAAACTTTCTGTTTGCATTTTTCTGATCTGAGAATGTAGTTGATAAGAAATAGGTTTATTTTTACAATACTACTAATATATATATACTATAATACTATGTATTTTTTACTCGCCCATTGAAATTGAAATTGAAAAATGCTTTATTCAAATAAATCTTTACAGATACTTTTGAATCGTCAAAACAGTATATAATTTTTTTATTAAATCTAATGACTCTACTACCGGTTCGGAAATTTGTATGCATTGTATGTGAGGTTGAACTTTTGTTCCGCACTGACTTGTGCTAGTACACCAATTATTGTAATTTAGTGCCGAATTGGGACGAAGGATTTTTCACATACTTATCATAATAATAAATAAATAAAATAGCATTTATTTCAGTAAATCACACACAATTCAGTCTCCGTGGCTTCCCAGAAAGTAAGTCCCAGTAATCAAGCGATACTTGTGATGGGAAAGCCTCCCAAGTTCATTTTAACAATTAAGATTTACATTTATATGACTGAAACTTAACCTTAACATAATATATATCTAACTTAAACAATATACGTAACAACATTAGATAATGCTGTTTTCAATTAAATTAATACATATATCGGCGAGCGTCGGTGGCTCAATGGTGTGGACTGTCGCCTTTCTACCGGGAGGGCTGAGGTTCAAATCCCGAGACGTAGCAATGTGTTTTCGAATTTTCGAAAATATATGTACGTTATCCGACGCTCTTACGGTGAAGGAAAACATCGTGAGAAACCTTCATGCACGCCTGCGAAGAGATTCGAAGGTGTGTTGTGTGAGGTCGTCCAATCCGCACTGGGCCCGCGTGGACGACTAAGGCCTAATCACCCTATACGGGTAGGCTCGTGCCCCTCGGTGGGGACGTTTAATGAGCTGATGATGAGAAATACAAATATCCACTGACATTCACACAGCGCCATCTAGTCCCAAGTTAAGCGTGAAGACTGTGATATGGTACTAAACGAATAACATACTTTTATCCTTTTTTTGTAAATAAATACATTTATTATACATAAAAAATATCCAGACCTATACAAACGAACATGTTCATGCAAATGTTTGTGCAGCCCGGGCATCACTCTTGGTTTAGTAACCGACGTCATAACCAGTACACCAAATGGGTCGTCAAATATATATTTATTTGTTCATTTTTATAACTGCCTCCGTGATCGTATGGTATTCGCATTGAGTTAACAGCAGTCGCAACTGCTGTTAAGTTGGTGGTGATGATGAGTTAGTCAGAAAGACCGCATTGAATTATAATTTTCTCCTCTTCACTTTTTGGGACATTTCAAGCTAAATCACTAGACCGTTTGAAAAGTAGGAAATTCTGTGCTTTAGAGGGCACACTTAATTCGTTCTGGTTTTCATCAATCTAGGTCAAAATGGTGCTAATTTCTTTAAATGAATGTTATCATTATGAAGAATTTTTTTTTTCATATTCAATATGTAGGTAATCTGGGACCGGGATATCTGGCGCAAAATGGGGGAGACCTATGTCCAGCAGTGGACTGCGATAGGTTGAATAGGAAGGTAGATAATATTAATACAACATTTATAGGCAGTTAGACAAAAAATAAATATTTCAAATTCTCCACTCAACAGAATTGGTAACGCCCACATTCAAATATCAAAATAATACATTCACAATCGGAAAAGAGATAAACAGAATTTGTTAGGGTCGTATTACAATTTAGTATTCAGTGGCGTATTGATGCTGTGATTTTTCGTGCGATACGAAATAAGGCAATAAGGCGACTGTATACATAGAGATTCGGCATCCACAAACAGGTCTCGAACAAATGGCTCCTCAACAAAACACGGATCGACGGTTCGATACACATAAATAATGCAACGGAATACATACATACTCCCAGCTACTTTCCATTCCAACAGTTCAAACAAAAACAACTGCTAGAACATTTCGCACTTTGAAATTAAATTAAGAAAGCACCGTACCTTCGTCACCGTCTTACTGATACTTTCTTTTAATTTAACACTCCGTTAAATTCCGACTGTGACAATCCCCGCGATTGCGCTGTGCGAATCTTGAAATTCCAATTACTAGTCGCCCATAAAGAAACAGCGTGGAAATTGAAATGCTATTGTCGACGCCACAGACATCCGAATATACAATTAGACTGGACAAGCCGCCAAGTTTATAGGCAGTCCCAGTGTCGCAATTTCTTTTCGGTTCTTACCTGTGAAAAGTTATTATATTTCTTGGTAAATTTACTGATTCATTGCGATGATGGTATGTTACAATTGCTTACATTTGTCGCACTTTAAATGCGGCTTGCCCCATCTCCGGGAAATCTGTGGTCGACGCAAATACTCAACTCGTTCAAATTATAATCAAACGGCACACATTGATCGGGAGAAATAAAAGAAATGGTATTGTAAAATGCACTTTGACTATGTGAACCTAATGAGATTTTTTGTTTGTTTCAGATAATGCCCTGTGTATCGAGTGAAACACGAATGCCTTGAGGCAATATGAAAGTAAGAAGGAGTCTGCACGTAAGGCTACTAGCCTTGTGCACAACATGCATCCTAGTTCCAGCAATTGCGTGCCCTACCCAGTGTGTATGCAAGTGGAAAAACGGCAAACGATACGTCGAATGCTCC
>PQWD01004739.1:0-86716 GCA_019425675.1 Leucinodes orbonalis | reverse complement strand
GATTTCTAAGCTTAAATTGTATGTCTTTACATTTTATAACAATCTGTTTTATGAACTAACATTTGAACATCCAAACACAGTTACATAATATGCAATTAATTTTTAAACCTGAAAAACTTGTAAAAGTCACTTGTCACTTGTATAATAAGAAATAAAAAATAACTTACATGTATATGAATATTGTTAATATTGCTTTCTATAACTAAGAAAAAAACAGATAAAAACGATCTTACCCGTAAAATGATCTACAACTCTCTGATAGGTATTTGAGGCATTAAAATAATATTTACCAAAACAAAATGTTCTCCATAATTACGTTATATAACGTCATAATTATTTTTGGCACGAACTTTATTGCTTCCAATGTACTAGAGGTGATTGGGCAAATCACTTGCAATAAACGAAGCATTTCTGATCATGTAAATTAATAACTCAAAATTGGAAATAATATTGAGCGTGTAATTCAATTAAGCATAACATTTCAATAACTATTTTCATTTTGGATCGGTTCAACAGGTGTTTGATGTTCGTATTTAATAAACAATGTGTATGATATTATATCACGAGTCAACTCCAAATATATCGTGTTATTGTTAATGTAACCTTATTTTAAAGACATTAATTTTATAATTGTCTAGCCTGATGATACATTTTTAGCTTTCGTTTCACTACATACTTGTATTTACTATTTGATTAAAGTATCTGACAGGAAAGAATATAATAATTGAGGTTTCAAAATAATAACTTAGGAGCTATTTAAGCCAAATGTAAAAAAATACAACAATTTGTAAAATAAAATGTAATGTTTACCTAAGGTGTCCTTAAAATGTAAGAACTGTTCTAAGTTTTTTGTTATAATTATTTCGACAAGAAGATTGCTTGGACATGGTTTGCTACATAAATAGAATACATTAAAATTTGTTTTTTTCATTAATCAAATAATGACTTCATTATGGTTCAATAAAATTTGATAACACTAAAAATATTAGTTATTTTAATATTATTGTTATAAAATTACGTTTCTGATTCAACGATCTAAATTAATGTTATCTCAAATCTTTAGAATATCTCTTATATAATATTTTCCATAATAAATAAGTTATTAGCTGTATAAATTGTATATACAATGTAAATAATAGTTTTTAATATGAAACTTTTCCGTAACGGATTAAGTAGTGATTTGTAAGTATTATAAATCAATATCAGGGTATCTCCCTTAAATTAGAATTAGGTGCTTATCTGACATTATTTTATGGTTACCAATTTTGCCTATATAATATGAAAAAAGCTAAACCGTTGAATGTTCTAATTTCGTAGTTTTACTATTTTTGGATTATACGCCACGGTTGTTTAATCGACTGTGACATAATATTTCTTCGCCTTTTTAGTACATAACAAGCGATGTAGTAGTAGTTATACAATGTTAAGCGATGACGGCAAGAACCCTGATCAAATCAATATCTCAGAAAGGGTTCCCTACATTGTTTCTTCATTTTAATATTTATAGCGGATCGTCGTTAATACCCTAAGGCGTTATTATTCCATATTCATGGTACACCGCCATGCCCCGAAGATATTATTTCACGCGAATTAATTTCAAACGACCCCATTAATTATGTGGAGTGACTTGAGGAAGCGTCTCCCTGCCTGACAAATGAGGATTTGCTTATAGTAAGGGTATCGAAGGGAGCGGAAAGCAAAGGAAAGTGAGCTGAGCGAGCTGAGCAAGCGAAATATACGTTTTATTTTCATGTCATCAATCTTGGTTTTTAATGGACGAGGATTATTTTATATACGGGGAATATTACAGTTCGGAAACTATGGCGAGTAAATGAAAAAAAACAGGATATTATGGTATGTGACTGCAATGCTCTTCATTTATTCTTCCATCAATTCAAATTATTAATATTTCCGTTTCCTTCTTCCTGCTCCATAAATAAAATTGCACCCGATTTGTGATACAAACCCATAATAAATATATCGGAGAACCCTGTTAAATACAAAATACAACTTTTACTGTTTGCGGTTCAACGCTGTTTGGTTATCTCGATTCAACGGTATAGTTCCACAAAACTATGTTTAACTTCTCTATTATGAAAACGTAATGAATATGAAGAATTTATGAAAACTTTTAATTAAAATGAGTTAACTGCTTCACGAACTGTTGAAAACTTTGTACTAGTAACATCACAATTTTGATGTCTTATTTCATTAAGCCAGTGTCAGAATCATTGTAGATGAATAATTATTTTGATTTCATTAAAGTTGCGTCCTACTCGTGCTAACATACGCAGCTGAGACATGGACACTGACTGCTTGATTGGTTCATAAGTTCAAAGTCACTCAACGCGCAATGGAGCGAGCTATGCTTGGAGTCATTCTTAGGGATAAGATCAGAAATGATTTAATCCGTAAGAGAACTAAAGTTACCGACAGCCCGACGGATCAGCAAGTTGAAGTGGCAGTGGGCTGGTCACGTATGTCGCAGAACCGATGGCCGTTGGAGCAGACGAGTTCTGGAGTGGAGACCGCGTCTTGGCAAGCGTAGCCGTATGGACCGACGACTTGCGAAAGGTCGCTGGTGGAAGCTGGATGAGAAAAGCGGAGGACCGGAATGTCTGGGGGAGACCTATGTCCAGCAGTGGACTGCAGTAGGTTGAAGAGAGAGATGAAAGTTAAATTGTCGATAAAACCAACAAATTGATATTTGAATAAGTTTAGTAATTCGATACTTGTCGGTTTGTTTAGTAGCATACGAACGTAGCATTCGTAGCAATCATAGCTCATGTCGTAGCGATTCAAGGTTTGCTGCTACAAATATTTTATTTGCTACGAATGGATTACCTGTTGCACAGGTACCGTCCCGATAAAAATGAAGGCTAAAGTCACATATAAACACTTACCAGTGTAACTACGACGGTACTAAACTTACACAGTACTAATATTTCTTAGTTTTCAAAAATCTTTTTGTATTCCGTAGAACATCAATTAAAAAAATGTCCCAGTTTAAGTCGGACTAGCCCATGAAGATAAGAAATATGTTCAAAAGCAATATTCTGAACAACATAAAAATAAAACACGGCATTAAAATGTGCTTTAAGTAAAGTTCGTCTACACCGGAGATTTGATTTTGTAAATTCACCGACGATACTTTAAGATGTAATCAGGTTTCACGCGAACTCCCAACCTTCAACGACCGCCGTTCCGAAACGCGGTTGTTATCTATACATATAAACCAAATTGAGTGTCTGTTTGTAATCCATTCACCTATACATATATAAAAATAAATATTGGAGTGTCTGTTATATAAATATCTATACATACATATAAATAAAGTTGAAATTTCTGTACGTTATACTGAAATAACCACAGACATCCGAATATACAATAAGACTGGACAAGCCGCCAAGTTTATAGGCAGTCCCAGTGTCGCAATTTCTTTTCGGGTCTTACCTGTCAAAAGTTATTATATTTCTTGGTAATTTACTCATTTTGGGAAAAACGGTAATTTCTTCTAATATTCGTGCGTCTTGACTCGTCTCACAGAGCGTAAACTGGCAGCCAGTGTATGCTCGTTGAGCTAACATTTGTCGCACTTAAAAACGCGGCTTGCCCCATCTCCTGTATTGGGAAATCTGTGGAAATAACCATTCTGTTTTCATGCATATGAATATTATACGGACATACGCAAAAACTTATTTTTTATTTTTGTGTGTCTATTTGTTCCGTGTAATCTCTGAAATGGCAGGACAGATTTGGACGAGACCTATTTTGGCAGATAGCTGATGTAATAATGAAAATACAGGCTAATTTTTTTCAAAGAAACTAGTTATATTGAAAAATAATGTTATGCCTGCATGGCATGCATGTTTTACTGCGGGAGAATATCTTTTACCGCGGGTAATACCGCGGCGAACAGCCAGTATATTCTCTGTGATTACTCTTCATTACAGATGCCTGTTAAACGCAAAGCGATAATTTCATTCAAAATCTTGTCCTTAACTTTGTCAAATATGTAATAAGTACAATAAACATTTTAGTACTTTTTTTCTATAATAACGATACGACCTGGCGACCTTAAAACAAAGATACGACCTGGCGACCTTAAAACAAAAAGCGTATTTCTATTTAAAGTACCGGTAACGCATTTCCACGCAGTGTCCTCTGGTATTTTAAATGAACATGGACGTTGGTGTCATTTACCATGAGTGGTTTGGTCGCTTGCGCCCTATAGCATAAATAATCGGTAAAACATTTTTTTGCCTTTAAATAAATATAAGTAGGTAACCAGGTTTTTTATTAGCCTCGGTCCCTATGGTGCATGTTACCATTTCATGTAATGGAGTTCAAATCAAATAACTTAAATGAAAAGGAAAGACAAATGAAGAAAAATAATCTTATTTAAAAAAATACCTAAATATTCAATAATAATTAAATATTCAAAGTATACTATAACTTTGAAATCAAAATTACTAAATTGGTTTTTATTATATTTACTTTCCATTTACAAAAGTATTTGTTTCTGGTCCATTTAATATATCTAAGATAAAACTGCCACACAACCACAAAAAAACGTTCTTATAAAGAAAAAATAAGTACTTATTAAGAAAGTGATAAAAATTAAAACTTAAAAATAATTGCTTGATATTCAGTTATTGAAAATTATTTCGATACTAAATATTGGATTTATTTGCAGAAAATATACTCTACAACTTATTTCAATGAGTCAATTGTCCTGCTGAGTTACAGTTTAAACGAAACAACCTCACAAAAGCATGTGCACAATTAATGAGAACAAATGAGACCTCGGTAAGCTCTCGTTGACAAATGTTGTTCGTTTAAATAATCCGCCTGAGCAATGAAGTAATATTCCATTACAATTTTAAATTGGACGCTATTTCACACAATTCCAACCTTATAAAGGTAGGTTATTTGTTGAAGCAGAAATGGACCACAAACATCGCTTTTTAGTCGCGGATTCTCTTTTAAAAACTGGGTGTACAAACCTTGGAGCATGTTTCAGTGGTTGTACAAATTACAACATCATTAAATACTCATTGTAATGTCGTGATTCTTACCGTAGAAATAATCGGGGGTACTTAAGTTTCGTCTTCATCATCTCAGCTTATTAGACGACCCCATTCAGGGGCACGACCCTACCCTACCCTAGTGTATGGGCTTTAGCCTTCCACGCGGGCACAGTGCGGATTGGTCGACAACTTTGAATTTCTGCGTATGCGTGCGCATGCTTCCTTACGATGTTTTCCTTTACCGTAAGAGCATCCGAAAAACTTACAAATAATAAACAAAAAATCGAAAAGACATGATGTTTTTCTGTTTCTTCTTTTCCTGTGAGTTTCCGTAAAATAATGTCAGATAACACCGACATAGGGAAATGTAAGACATAAAGCAAACACTATCTTTTGTAAGAGAAAACGTAACTTGATTTCGTACGGCGTTTTTCAAATTGTATTTCGTATAGCAATAATTAATTACAATACTTCATGAGCTCGTCCTAATTAAGACGTATGTTGTAACATTGTTTTTTTATGTATACGGACAGAAAGTACGTAATTATTGTTTTGGTTTTTTCATGGTCAAATAGCACAATGTTATCACAGTGTTATTCTATAGAGAAACAAAGTGTAGATGTGCATGAATTTGGAATAAAAGTGTATTTTTATTTCTGACTTTCATTTCAACCTGTTTGAACCCTTATCCTTTCGTGTTAAGGTGCTGTATGCTATGGTTGTTATAAAAGGTAAGTGTATTTTGATATATATTAAAAATAGAAATGTTAGGAGCTTGTCAGGTATCTTTGTACAATTTTGTCAGGGTTTAGTCCCGGAAAAAAATAGGAATATTATTCCTCTTATTTTGAGTAATGAATAAGAAGTTAGTTCAATTCTCGAGCTTTAAAACATATGTGTGAACAAAAATACAATGTCAGAATACCAAATATAATTAGTTGTATTTACAAAATAATACATAAATATGTTTGCCTGTTGTTAAGACTTATGACCGACCTACAGTATTGGTTCTTTTCAAAGATAACACTTCTTCTTTTCGATTTATTGCTGTCCACTCTTGGATATAGGTCAAATCATTAATTTATTTTTGGAAGATTTACTAATTGATTTACTAATATGATAAGAGTACAATAGTAATTACAAAAATCTACATTTGAGAAATATATTTCATATACTCGTACAGTATAATTACCTGCGCGGTATGCCAGGGGTCTTAACATTAAATTGTTTTAAACCAACGAACCCTTATAAGATAAGCTTAGAAACTAAATTAATATCCAGCTTTAAAATTGATAAAACAATGATCATCAGCTCATTAAACGTCCCCACCGAGGGGCACGAGCCTACCCGTATAGGCTGATTAGGCCTTAGTCGTCCACGCGGGCCTAGTGCGGGTTGGACGACTTCACGCACTGCCTTTTTGAATTTCTTCGCAGGCGTGCACAGGATTCCTTCCGATGTTTTCCTTCACCAAAAGAGCGTCGGATAATATTCTAATAATAGTACATATAATTTAAAAAATTTGAAAATACATTGGTACGTGGTGGGATTTGAACCTCGACCCTCCCGATAGGAGGACAACAGTCCACACCATTGAGCCACCGACGCTCTTCAAACAAAAATACTTATATATATTTTTGTAAATACAAATTATACATAGAAACACCCAGGCTTATACAAACAGATCTGTTCATGTACATAAAATGTTTCTACTGGCCGGGGATCGAACCCAGAACTCTTTATATAGTAGCCAACGTCTCAACCAATACAATAAATGGATCGTCAATAAAACAATAGCCTTTCGTGTAGGCAGTTGGCCGAAGCATTTATTCTTGATTAGCAGGATGCACCACCTCTTAGCAGCCACTAGTAGTGAACCAAAAAAAAACGACACCAAACAATATTCCTCTTACATTCTAATCCAAAATAAGCTTTATCTAAAACTTAATTTTGCTTGTGTTCGACTTTTATTTATCTTATTTATTAGAAGTTATTGAACCGAGCTAAGTTCTTGGCACGTAGCTGTAGATAATAAGGTGTTTGACCCGCTATGTGGAGGTGACATGGCATTTCTTTTGTGTCTGGAAAACCTGGATATGTTGGTTATAAGTAAAACATATTTTTCTTTAGCTTATCTTGCAACTCTTGATGCTCGGGTTGAAGGGTGAAAATCTTTTTTAAAAATATCCACTGACATTCCCGCAACGCCATTTAATACTAAACTAAGCTCAAACTTAGTATGTACCTATACACCCACTGTAATATGGGTGCTTAACAACGGACAAACATACGTATATACTATTTTGTAAATACATACATAAAATAATAGTAAATACGAGCCATTTGAGCCGCGGTTGAGAGGTTGGCTGCAACACCAAGGGTTCCGGATTTGATCCCGGGCAGTATGAACATGTCTGTTTGTAATGGTCTGGGTGTTTTCTATAAGACAGCCGGCGTCTTAACCATTACACCAGGTGGATTGTACTAATATATTTTCAAAATCTTTAAAATTTCTCTATCCCTACTGTGGGGCGATATAGGCTAATGATGACTTCGTTACACGCCTTTGAATAATATAAATTGCGGATGTTTCTTGGATTAAGTATGGTGTTTTTACATTATTATGCTTTTATACGTAGTAAATAAGAGCGTCGGTGGCTCAGTGGTGTGGACTGTCGCCTTCCTACCGGGAGGGCTGAGGTTCAATTCCCGATACGTACCAATGTATTTTCGATTTTTCGAAAATATATGTACGTTATCCGACGCTCTTACGGTGAAGGAAAACATCGTGAGGAAACCTTCATGCACGCCTGCGAAGAGATTCGAAGGTTGTGTGTGAAGTCGTCCAATCCGCACTGGGCCCGCGTGGACGACTAAGGCCTAATCACCTTATACGGGTAGGCTCGTGCCCCTCGGTGGGGACGTTTAATGAGCTGATGATGATGAAATAAGCTTTCTATTGATAAACACGGCTAAACAGAACCACTTAAGACTCAATAACAAAGACATAACAATTTATAAGTTTCATTAAGTTTCAAATAATTTTACAAAGGTCGCCTGAAATAATATCTTTTATCTTGGTTTTCAACTTTGAACGAAGTACAGCATGATATTCAAACAACCTTTCGACTGCTACACACTTAAATTTTAAACAAAATTTATTTTATTGGTTTTGGATAACTCCCCCCCCCCCCCCCGTTTTATTTAAAAATATTACTTACCTGAAATTATTTATACCTCATATTTAAGTTTTTGAATACAAAACAATCGAAAAATTAGCAGGAAAAGACGTGCTACCATGTGGAAAAAACAATTGTTTGAAATATTAATTTTGAGTATGTGGTTGAAATATTTACGGTAAAGGATAACAAGGAAACCTGCCCACGCCTGCGAAGAGATTCAAATGTTCTGCGTGAAGTCGTCCAACCCACACTGGACCCGCGTGGACGACTAAGGCCTAAACCACCCTATGCGGGTAGGCTCGTGCCCCTCAGTGGGGACGTTTGGTGTGCTAATGACAAGTTAAAACATTTTCAAGAATTTTTACATTCGTATAAGTGTAAAACCAATCATATTCAAATTCGGATAATTGATTAATGGAATCATTAATAAGTTATTACGTTTACGTAGCTTGTAAAGATACAAAAATGTTTATAATAAGTCTTAACCAGAGTTATATGACTTTATTCATAAAATGTGGTAGACTCGATACTGAGTCGTCTAGGAAGGTACCACCGCAGTGCCAAATATCTTCCCGTTAAATAGGAGTGTTATGCACTTTTGTGTTTCGGGATGAGAGCACTGTAGCTAGTGAAATTACTGGGTATATGAGACCAAACATCCGTTGTCGGGTGACAGGTGCAGAAGAGGAATAGTCATTTTATATACTTACCAAGTGAGCGAATTGATCGTCCCGATCACTCTATCTTGACGACCCATTTGGTGTAATGGTAGAGACGTCGGCTACTACACCAAGGGTTCCGAGTTCGATCCCCGGGCGGTACAAACATTTGTGTACATAAACTTGTCTGTTTGTCTGGGTGTTTTCTATGTATTATCTGTATGTATGATCAAAAAAGTATATAAGTATGTTTATCCGTTGTTTAGTACCCATACCACAGGCTTAATGTTTAACTTGGGGCTAGATGGCGCTGTGTGAATGTCATTGGATATTTATGAAATGTTTTTTTACATTTTTTTTTATCATGTTATAATAAAAACGTCAAATCCAATCCACCGCAGCGACATAACCAATATTATTGTTGCGTTATTAAAATTTCCTTCTGTTTGAAGTCTCTGGGCATTCGTTTTGAATTACAAAGAATGAAATGCAATTCTCTGTTTCTGTTGTCTATGCTAATTACCTCAAACCGAGCCACTGAAGAACTTAAAATTCCTTACACAATCTTCCCGAGCGGAATCTACAAACGAAAACGGAAAACTTCTTATCTAAAGAGGAACTATATTATTCATGAAACGATTATATTAGAAGTATTTTATTTGTTTCATTTGATATTTATATTATTTCTCAGTTAGATATTCAACCAATCACATCAGTAATACATGGTCTTATAATAAATACAGATTGAGTCCCGCTAACAAGAAAAGTGTGTCAAAATCTTGCCGTTTTTTGTTAGTAAAACCACAAAATTAAATTGCATCTGTTACACAACAAAAATAGGAAAAAACCTATTATAAGAAGCATGGCCTGTATTGCAAAAACCACAGTGAGAAAGGAAAACAATCCAGAAATTAAGGTACATAGGCAAATGAACAATTCAATTACATAATTTTAGTTTCAAACACATTATTATACATTAAAAATATATTGAGCAGATTTCACTTTGGAGACACATTTTTTTTAATGTTATAAGTGTACAGGACGGTCTGGACCGCTCACCTGATGGTAAGTGATACGCCTAACCATGACAGAGCGGCATTAAAGAAGACCAACAACTGATAGACAGTTATTATCCTCCATCAATGCCGCACTGCGCCCGTCACCCGACAACGGATGTTTGGTCTCATATAGCCATTAATTTCACTAGCTACAGTGCCCTCATCCCGAAACACAAAAGTGCATAACACTCCTGTTTCACGGGATGATATCTGGCACTGCGGTGGTATCTAATATATATATGTATATATATATACTAGTTATATATATAATAGTTCTAAGATAGTGCAGGAACTTTAAAAATTTTACAGAAAACCTACTCATATTTTCCCAGGAAATATAATATTTATGACAGTGACTAGTTGCAGGCTGAACCACGTTATTGTATTGCAGAGAGACAGTGCTGCCAACTGCTATTTTATCCAGTTGCTAGAAGATTTTCAAAAGCAGCAAGATTTCCAGTTTTTTACCTTAAAAGTAGCTATAAGTAACTAAATTTTCCGCTACCAATGAAAAAGTACGTTTGACAAAAAGACGCATTTCGATACCAAAAACAATAGCAATGTTGCAAAAGATAAGAATTTATCATTATTTGGTTTTATTAATTTCATTATCACTTTTATAAGTTCTACTAAGGTTAGAAATATGTATATTTTCAAAAGACTAATCACCTTGACACTTTAAAAGTTACGACGTGGGTAAAAGGCTCTTTATGACCTAATGTACTCGCGATTTTTTCCTTTTATTTTCTTCCAAACGCGGCCTGTTACGTACTTTGCGGGGAATGAGTGCTGATATAATAATATCGTTCTCCATAAATGACACTTCCCCGATCAATCCCTAAAACTAATTTCCCATACATTCTATTTTTAAACATGACCTACATTTGGTACTAATTACCTCATTCTCCTTTCTGCAATTAGTATGTAGTAAACGAAATAGTTAAAAGCAAACCCTATAAAGAGATCGTTACGAATTCTTGTCTCATTCAGCGTTAGTTTTACTAACATTTATCAGGCTCTTGCTGTTTGTATATGCTAATAGGCAAGTCAACCGCACAAGTTCTAACTTATAATTCCACCCGTGCCGTCTCGAAGACATCCCCAGTTGACGAAGCGACACTTCTTAACCAAACTGGAAATACATTATGCATGAGCCGATTAGTGGGAGCGCACATTCTTTTGATTTAGGAGATTACGTATTTTGTGGTACGTGGTATATAAACAATAGGAAATCATATTTCTTAGAGTTTCTTTAAAAATTGCAGTATAAATTTGAACGTATAAATCAGTTTGTATGGTTTTCCCAGTTTGAACAGGATAATGCAGACGGAATCTTCTGATTGTCTGAAAAGAATGATAAACTGCGGTTTGGTACTTTCTTATTGATAGTCGTTAACATACGTCATCATCAGCTCATGAAATGTCCCCACCGAGGGGCACGAGCTTATCCGTTACGGGTGATTAGGCCTTAGTCGTCCACGCGGGCCCAGTGCGGATTGGCCAACTTTACGAACCTTTGAATCTCTTCGCAGACGTGCGCAGGTTTCCTCACGATGTTTTCCTTCACCGTAAGAGCATCGAATAAAGTAATTTCGAAAATTTGAAAACACATTGGTACGTGGCGGGGTTTGAACCTGCGCCCTCCTGGTCGGAAGGCAACAGTCCACATCATTGAGCCACCGACGCCCTTAACATATTATATAAACAAAAGGAGTTTTGTAAGAATCTCAGCTAAATATATCTTTCATTTTTGCTTTTTACATATTATTATTCTCATAGAGTGTGCAAATAAAAAACACAATTTGTGTGTGTCTGTGTATACAAAAATAACTATTTTATTCTGTGTGAAAAATGACCAAGAAACCGTTATTTAAACCAATAATATCTATTCCCAAAACGTTCGACTGAACATCAATACCTGAGTCACTAAAAATTATTAAAATTGTGTATAAGATTCTCAAAGAAGTCGAAATAATCTGCGGCAGGTTGTACACCGTACCCTGTGGGAAGGTCTGGAATCTTCTTGTCTCCTGCATTTATTCATGCCTTCATTCTCGAGGCATGAGAGTCCCGTTGGTCTGCTGCCACTAATCTGGCTCATGCATAATGGATTCTACCAGTGCAGCCAAGAAGTTGCTGGCCGAATCGATTCAAGCCTTTCAATGAATTATAAGGTCCATATACCCTTTGAAGGTATTTGCAATGTTATCTTATACGATGCGATGATTACGATAGATTTTTACGACCTATTTAATGTAATGGTTTAGACGTCGATTACTACACCAGGGGTTCCGGTGATCCCGGGCAGTACAAACGTTTGTGTGCATGAAATGTTTGTTGATTTTTTTTTATTCATGCGCGGCGTTACACGAACGTGTTGTACGATATGCTGACATTTGTGTGAATAGACGTGCTCTAAGATGGAGTGCGCTTGCCCAGAAAAATTGATATGAACTTATGTTTCTATATATAGTATGTATGTATTTACAAAAAAAAAGTACATAAGTATGTTTATTCTTCCTTCAGAGCCTATAATAAACGCTTCACGCTTAATTTGGGACTACGAGTACATGGCCGTGTATGAGTGTCGTGAGAGAGTGTATTACACCAAATATATCACCAAACATTACACTTAACATTAATGCTGAGTAATAGACGAAGCCTCGCATATGAGGAAACCAATCATCGAGTCGGTCAAGTTCATTAGCAAAATTGCCATTTCATTTATAAAAGCACTCACGACCTCGCGAGCAGTTTTATTGACCTTTGACTCGAATATTCCATAAAGTTGGCATCATATATTAGTAAGCAATTTTCTGTTTGGCCCTAAGTTCTTTGAAAGGCATTTTTCATTTGGAAAAGTACACTTGCCGACTATGACAGCCTTAGTTAAAATTCAAACAGTTCGCCAACTACAACGATATTGGAATAAAATTTTTGTTTCACTTTACATTTTAATATTGCTACTGTGAATAAATAATAATAGTTATCTAAAGTATATTTATTTTTAAGTTCGTATTTTTGTATGTAAGAAAAAAAAAGGTTTTTTAGAAGAGTACTTGTAATTAAAGCTTTAAATTTATGTAAAGAAATATCGACAATATTTTGTGGTACTTCTCATGCACTCTTCAAGCTCGTTATTTCACGCCGATTTTCTATAAGGCCTTGGTATTACCCCGGTTGAAGTTACGGGAAATGGCTTTCATATCAAATAATAACTCCGTTGAGTTACGAAATCCGAATTAAAACAACCAGTGATCCAATAGAGCGAAGGTCCATTTATATGTGAGTGCGTAGAAATATTGAACAATTGATAAAAGGTTGGATATAAAATCAATTTGGCTTGAGAATCGAATAGATTCACATATAACAATGTTAAAGTGAAATCGAATAAAAGTTTTTATTTGACAACAATAGATAAATATTCCCATGGGCAAACAAAAAGTATTCAGTGTATTTTATTTACTAATAAAATAAATTGAAATGTTTTTCAAAACTTTTAAATGCTCACTGCACCATTTAGCTCCAATTTAAGAAAAGAGCTTTCACATACAAAAAACCAATAAACAAGTCAACTATTTTTGGTAATTTCATACATATAAACATAGCAACCCAAAGAACAATAAGATATTTTCACGCACACATATTTTTCTTTTGCACGGAAATCGAACCTAGAACTATTGGTGTCGAGGTCTTAATAATAACACAACATGTGTCGTCAAAAACTGAAACTAATCAAAGGCACATAACACATACAAGGTATGAAAAGGCTCAAAGTGTAGCTTACAGATCCCAAGACCTGTAAGCTACAAATATACCTTATTAGTACCTGGTCTGGTCTGTGAGGACTGGTCAGTGAGGTCTGGTCAGTGAGGTGAGTAACACGCTCATAACAGTACTAGATTACTTTATTTCGTGCGTGTCTGCGAGTGTGTGTGTGTATGTGTTTGTGTGTGGGCGCGCGTGTGTGATTGTGTTTGTGTGCGTGCGTGCGTACTAGTGTGTGTGTGTGGTGTGTGTGTGTGTGTGTGTGTGTGTGTGTGTGTGTGTGTGTGTGTGTGTGTGTGTGTTGCGTGTGCGTGTGCGTGCGTGTGCGTGTGCGTGTGCGTGTGCGTGCGGTGTGCGTGTGCGTGTGCGTGTGCGTGTGCGTGTGCGTGTGCGTGTGCGTGTGCGTGTGCGTGTGCGTGTGCGTGTGCGTGTGCGTGTGCGTGTGCGTGTGCGTGTGCGTGTGCGTGTGCGTGTGCGTGTGTGTGTGTGTGTATGTGTAAGCGCGTTATACTCCACTACTGAAGGAAGGACCTCCTCACAAATAGTGAGGAGTTTTGCCCTAATCACCACGGATGGAAAGAAGTACCTGTGATATAGTGTTTTTTATGAGAAAACGCGGCCACGCTGCTTTGTCTGTAAGCCTCCTGTTACGGCACCCACAAGAAGAGTAGTGTGACACTTGTATTCAGCTCTCGTAACAAGACAAGAGGCTTTTTCAAAAAAGAACATTTGGGAAGCCTACATCCAGCCCTTGTACAGTAGGTTGTAGTATAACAAAATCTCCCAATTGAAATCCTGATAACCCTTAACCTTCACGAGAATGTTCGTTCAACTCTTTCGACCTCTTAGGAAAGCCCTTTGCGAATAACACAGATCGATGAATTGTATTATCCAGGGCATTCATATAGACACGGCTATCATTTACAAAGAGGTCGGACTATGGCTGGGCAATGCTTTTATTCCTTTCGCATCTCATACCTTTACTATTACATTGACAAGAGACATTATTTCAATGTTACGTGGCCGGAGCTTTGACCGGGGTTGCTATTAAAGATTATTTGTTTCTCCGAAAATAAAAGTTGAAACGGAGGTCATATGTATGGTTTGTGGACCTTAATATCACCTGTAGAGCGTCGGTGGCTCAATGGTGTGGACTGTTTGCTTCTACCGGAGGACTCAGTTCAAATCCCGCCACGTACCAATGTGTTTTCGAATTTATATGTACGTTATCCGAACTCGTCTACTCCAATGATAATTAGTTTTGAGCCATACGTAACCGTAATTCCATTATGTCAGGAACTTTAGTTCTTTCACGACTAACATAATTTCTCATAATATTAGAAAAGGGAAAGATCTTATCTTTAAGCCATTAGAATTGTGACGGAAACAGATGGGTTTTATAGCTTTATTAGGAAATTGGCATACCAAGTTTGAAACAAGCAGATGGAAAGAAACACCCATTAAATTCTTAAAGAAGCATATCCAATCAAAGTTTGCAAAGCGAGTCTCTTAACAGTGAAACTTTTATAAAACTTCTGTGACAAATTAAGAAAAAACTCAGACTGCCTGAGTGCACAAAGGTTAATGTGAAATATGGTTGCTTTGAGATAAAACTTTGGTTCCAAATGTACAGTACCATTTTGCGTCACAAAACGCCATATTTAGGGTTCCCTGTTTTATTATGTTATTATTTGAGAAGTAAACGAGACGACAGTTTATCTTCTCTTACCTAATGCAGTCAAGTGACAGGAGAATCCTATTCGGCGCAAGTTTTTTTTTGTTATAAGTGTACAGGACGGTCTGACGCTCACCTGATGGTAAGTGATATGCCAGACCATGACAGAGCGGCATTGAAGGAGACCAACAACTGATAGACAGTTTTATCCTCCATCAATGCCGCACTGCCCCGTCACCCGAGACAACAGATGTTAGGTCTCTTATACCCGGTAATTTCACTAGCTACAGTGCCCTCATCCCGAAACACAAAAGTGCATTACGCTCCTGTTTCACGGGATGATATCTGGCACAGCGGTGGTACCTACCTAGACGACTCAGTATCGAGTCTACCACCTAGATATCCCGGTTCTTTCCTTTCTCATCTAGCCTCAACAGCAACTTTCCTACATGTATTGTGTTGAAGAAAACAATTCACTTTCATTTTGGATAAGCTTTACGCTTTTGACTGCAAATGGCTTTTATATCTCCACCATGCATGTGGGGAGTGCAGAAGACGCCCTGTTCAAAACCAAAGTTTATGCAACGTTCCTAAGGGCTTCCATGAGACTCGAACCCCGAAAGATATAATTAATTTCCACTGATATTCACACAGCCCCTTCTAGTCCTTGCTTAACCCGTTTCCAGGAATTTAGACAAAATAGAAAATTTCTAAACGCCTTTAGGCTTCATTGGTATTCAAAGGCTTAAGCTAAGACCTTCCTTTTTATAGATACTATCCAGATAAACATTGTGAATGATCCATATGATATATGGAACCTCCCAGACCAATACAATACTAGTGCTTGAAAGTGAACCCGTGGTATACCAGCCGACTTTGAAATATTGTAAAAACCCAATAAATGATAAACGCTGTAACAAAAGCGATTCTATTATAATGTCAATAAGATATAAATACAAAACATGAAACATTCAAACAAGCGTTGTTAATTAAAATAACGAATTCATGAAAACCAGGTACAAAACGTATTGTGCCATATTAATTAAAATATTTGAAGAGTCTCTTGAAAACGTACTTATTACGGTGATCATTCCAATATAATGTGGGTCTGTAAATGTATGAGGAACCATGTATAATTTTCCTTTACCAATTAAAAGTATACTTATTTCGTTTAGAAATGTCTCCATACAGTCAGATGGTCGTAGGATGGACGAAACGAGTTGGAGTGGTGATCTCGCTTAGACAAGCGCAGCGAATGACGTCCTGCGGCCCAATGGCCCGATGATTAGGGGAAGGCTAGTGGAAGTTGGAGCTCATTGGGGGTGGCCTGTGTTCAGCAATAAATGAAAAGTGGGTTGATCGACAATTTTATATAAAAATCTTTGCATTTTCTACCGCTTGTATCACGGGAAGTATTCTCATGATGTTCAGTTGTTCGGACTTATTCCAGCGGCTGAGTTCCACCACCGTACATTTCGGAGGCACTCCAAATTTCGTCCTCACACTTGATTATTGAAGGTTTTCCACAGTTCGATTCTGTCGTCATTTTCTGCCACGTACGATAAAACTGTGGAATGAACTTCCACTGGATACATTCCGAAGCGATACGACCTGGCGTCCTTTAATAGAAAGAGTGAACACTCTTTGAAAGAGCTGGCGACGCTTTTCTGAGACCTCTGGTCATGCAAATGTTCATGGGTGGCGGTGTCATCAGGTGAATCGAATGCTCGTTTTCTGGAGGCAAATAAAAAAGGACAAAATAAT
Organism: Leucinodes orbonalis; assembly: GCA_019425675.1. Taxonomy (NCBI): domain Eukaryota; kingdom Metazoa; phylum Arthropoda; class Insecta; order Lepidoptera; family Crambidae; genus Leucinodes; species Leucinodes orbonalis. Next base: position 69,580 of record PQWD01004739.1, on the reverse strand, counting down.
ATACAAATGAATGGATACCGTAACAAATTTTAATAAAATAAATCTCAATATTCCCAGTTTTAGTACAAAAGTAGCTAAACGTTACTCTCTTAAAATAATCTCGCCGCAGCGTCACTCCGCGAGGAACGTCTTACTTTAAATCCTTAAAAAGGTTTCAGTAATAAATTCTAGAATATGTTCAGTTCTACACTCCGCCTTGACATGAAGTTTCTGGAATATATGGACGGGATTTGCAGACGGTACTTTGAATGATTATATGTCTATATTGGAGACGGTGTGGCAAGTGTGCTTTAGTTACAAGCTCATTATCAATACTGGTACCGCTGTAATAAGGAATTTTCACAACCTATTACATTATTTTTAGGTAAGCATTCGTTATCGGATTGCTCAAACCAATAGATAATTTATGTATTTATCATTTATTTTGTAAAACTTTTATAATTAATCTATATGGTATGAGATCCCCATAAAAACATTACATAATATGAGTAGAATAGTAGGTCAAATGGTTGCTAATAATTCAAAATGCACCCCGTTCATTGCCTTAGAAATAACACCTCTTTTTTACCTAAAACCTTCTTTTACAAAACGATGTTTTCCGAACATCTAACGTAGTTACGGCTTTTAGGGAACTCGTCTCCATTAATTAGCGTGGCAACTTCCAGCGTAGTCTTATAATATTTTAGCAATAGTATTAAATTAATTAAAGAGCGCCGGTGGCTCAATAGTGTGGACTGTCGCCTTCCTACTAGGAGGGCTGAGGTCCAAATCCCGACACGTACCAATGTATTTTTGAATTTTCGAAAATATATGTACGTTATCCAACGCTATTACGGTGAAGGAAAACATCGTGAGGAAACCTTTATGCAAGACTGCGAAGAGATTTGAAGGTTGTGTGTGAAGTCGTCCAATCCGCTCTGGGCCCGCGTGGACGACGATGGCCTAATCACCCTATACTGGTAGGCTCGTGCCCATCGGTAGGGACATTTAATGAGCTGATGATGATGATGATTAAATTAACTCTTAATTTGACTGTTGATATTTTACATCCAAGTCAACAAGCATTCGAGCCATACTCGTTAATTATCTAAGTCAAAGGGCGCATTACGTAAAAACCGGTTGAATTATGCCAACTCAGTTATCCGATTGAAGTGGGGCCACTTTGATGCTATTTAGGTTATTTGTAGCATTTGCGATTTATGTTATAGCAATTAACTTTTAACTGTGTTATTTATTGCGTTAAAATTGGTTGGTAAGGGCTGGTATACTAGAATACGCTTAGTCAATCAGTTCAGAAAGGAATTAAATAAAATTTAATATTTTGTAGGATAGATGCCTGTATAGACTGCATCATTATTCATCATCAGCTAATTATACGTGGGACCAATGGGCACGAGCCTACCCGTTGGGTGTGTAGCTTAGTCGTCCACACGGGCCCCGTGCGGATTGGCCGACTTCGACATCAACGTGCGCAGGTTTCCTCGCGATGTTTTCTTCACCGTAAGAGCGTCGGATAGATGTACATATATAGCGAAAATTCGAAAAAAACGGTACGTGGCGGGATTTGAACCTGATTAGGTCTAGTTGGTAGACTCGGTATTCAGTCCTTTAGGTCGGTAGGTACTACCGCACAGTGCCGGGAGTGATATGCTCTTATGTGTTTCGCGTTTAGCGCACTGTAGCTAGTAAAATTACCATGTAAAGTATAAGATACCTAACATCAGCTCACCGCCTCACCACCTGGATGATTGGAGGTCTTCCACAGTTCGATTCTGTCGTCATTTTTTGCCACGTACGACAAAACTGTGGAATGAACTTCCTCTGGAAACATTTACGGAGCGATACGACCTGGTGTCCTCAAAAAAGAGCGTACACACTTTTAAAGGGCCTGCAACGCATTTCTGGGACCTGATGTCTTGCAAATGTATGGGCGGCGTGTCACTTACCATCAGGTGAACCGTATGCTCGTTTACCTACTGTTCTATAAAAAAAATCAAATCAGTGTTGGCGGGAGATAACAACATGCATGTTACTGTATCCTACCAACACTGCACCTATGATGGTCAGGCGTATCACTTACCAACCCTTTGATTTTCTGACATAAAAATAGCTTATTCAACTTATCCTATCCACATAACTGTGACCAATTGATAATAAATTGTTTCAAACCACAGGAAAAAATGAAAATATCTACGAGTACTAACAAAAACATATTACGACAGAACTGCCAATAGCTTAGTAGCAGCGGTCGATGTAATAAAATTGTATTTTTAGTTAAATGTGAAATGAAAATATCCCAATCCAAAAAACGTGTTGATTATGCTTCAATAAATTGCGCATAAATGCTCGTGAAAAAATACACGTGTATATCCGGAAAAAGTTATATAAGCGTACACTTGAACGGTAATCCGTACAACCATTCACGTGTAACGCTCCAGTTTCCATTTCTTCCGGAGGATTCCTTCCGGAAGAGCCAACTGGAGCGATTCTTGTGCGCCCTGTCATCAACAACAATCTGGCCTAATGTAGCAAATCCCTAATTTGTTCTGTACATTTTTAGAGCCACATTAGTGATGTACTGTTTTAGGCAGGGCCGAAAATAGTCAATTATATATTGAGTCCTTATTTCGGCCTAGTGCACTTAAATAAATGTAGTATATAGATTCATTTTGAACCGACTTTAAAAAAGGAGGTTACTCAATTCGAAGTATTGGATGATAAGGAAGTCAAGGTTTGATAAACGGAAACAGAGAAATCGAGGGAATATACAAAAACCGTAGGCGACTGCAGAGCAACTTTTCATAATTTTGATGTTGGTGTCAAGTGCCAAACAAACTCTTCAACTTTAAAATATAGGTAAGTTGGTTAGTAAAATAAATCCATATCGATTTACTTATTGAAAATGTATTTATCTGAGTGTGAGATAAAAATATTCCAACGCCAGTAACGTGGTTGTTATGTTTCAGTAAATTACGTGAAAATACGCATAAAAAAGTGAACGTGTTTATCCAGAATACGTTTCACCAAACTTCAACAGAATCCCGATAAAATTTCCCGTGTAACGATCCAATTCTATTTTATTTATATTCCAGTGGCTTTTGTGCCATCATAATAACAATCTGACTCCAAAATTAATACCATGTCCGATCTTTGTTATTACGTCATACTTGTAATAATCATAATCTTAATGAAAAAATACTAAATAAATAAATTAAATGAAAATGTATCTGGTTCGTATTTATCTTGATGGTTTAACTTCCAATTGGACCCAAAACCTTTAACGTGCAATGATATATTAATAAAATATTACATCTAATGAATTGAGTCACTCCGTCAAATAATCCGAAAACACACATACAACACAGCCCAAAAAGAACATAGCAATTTTCGGCCAAAACCATTGGCATAGCCCATCCCTAATCTTCGCGGTCCACCCTATAAATTCAGCGTACGTGACTCGACCGTCGTCCAGCCCAATACATCTTCAAACTAAAACGCTCTCTTTATCAGAGCATTCATGAGGGCAGCTCCAACCCCGATATTTCAGATAAAATTCGATTCCAAAGACATAGTCCGATGCGGATCATATTTGTGTACTCGATTTCCTAATACTTTATGCCGCTGGGTTTTATCTGAGAACATCGTATATTGACCTATTCCAGGCTATTGTGTCTTATCGTAGTCCCATAGCGTTTTTATAGTATGGACTGAATGGGATGACCAGTTCGCCCATTTGACAGTAGGGATGTGCCTGCACATGTAGGAAACCAAAAACTTTGTAGATTATATTATTAGATAAACAATAAACTAACTTAATGCACAAACTCACTCAAAAAATGTTCGCGGTAAAAGTCTGCCCATCGCGTTGATTGGGCAGAATTTTCATTCATAATCACGTCGCTCGTTACATGTCATAGTCACGTAAGAGTATGCTCGTGCTTTTGATTTGCGCCCAATGACGACGACGATGAAATAAAAATCTACACAAGAAACGTCGCTTAGTACTAAAGCATTACTAAGAATCGTCATACAATTAGTTATTATAACAGTTCTCACTCTTTATAATCTTATTCCATCAAAACTCTCCAATAAGACGACAGGTACTTTGTGAAAGAATACAAAAGAATTTCAATGTAACAAAAGAACCGAACTTATTTAATATTCTCCCAAACACTATGTAAGCTGCCTGATCTTTAAACACTGCAAACTTAAGATATTCTTGCTGTAAAACTCTTATTCTATCCTTTGGGAGTGCCTTTTATTTCCATAACTAGCTTTCTCTAGCAACGTAATTAGGGACATCTCTTGGGAACTCGCTAATTAACCGTTGCTCCCGGAAGCCGGTTTTAATGACAAAGAGATTAAAGTTAACAAATCATGTCGTTCTGGTAGTATTTGGATTGCTAATTGTAAAGCCTGAAAAATATACGGTATTGTTTAAAATAAATAGTAGATTGATTCAGTGACCTAATTCGTAGTATGAGTAGGTATCTATAATTGTGATTCATCATCAGCTCATTAAACGTCCCCACCGAGGGGCACGAGCCTACCCGTATAGGGTGATTAGGCCTTAGTCGTCCACGCTGGCCCAGTGCGGATTGGACGACTTCACACACAACCTTCGAATCTCTTCGCAGGCGTGCATGAAGGTTTCCTCACGATGTTTTCCTTCACCGTAAGAGCGTCGGATAATTGATAATAATAATTGTCATTAGCAACCACCAAATCGCATTATACCTGTGTAATGGGTTACAGCCCAAATTCCAAAAAGCCATACTGTGTGGAATATCCTATGCCCTGCATTAATTATCCTACTGAATACTTACTAGGCAAATGTGACTTGAAATATTTTTTCTACCAAATCACTAAACTATTATTAAAAACTGGTTTTTGATAAACAGACTCAAAATGTAATGCAAGATCTCTCTGTGAATTACTTTATAGTATGTAAATATATTTAAGTCTGTTTCATTACAGATTTAGTATTCAAATTTAATTGAAAGCTTTAGCTTGTATTTTATTACTAGTTTACACTATTTAGAATATTATATAGTCTGCCTTAACATATTTAAAGCTTTCTTTGTTTAAAATATTTTCGTAAACCGAAGCAAGTGCATTAGATTTATCTAGACAGATTCCACTGGGATCGAAATACAAATAGCTCAGAAGGACAATTTGTAGCACTCTGCATGACACAATACACTGACTCAAAGCTTTTCTAGCAAGTGCTGTGAACAGTCACAAACACACCGCAAAAATATGTACGATTGGAACTGTAAAGGCTTGGTTGGAATAGCGACAAAAGGAGATATCCCAAAAATAGAGAATCAACCTTTTATTTTAAGGTCGGTTGGTGTAACGGTGGAGACGTCGGCTGCTACACCAAGGGTTCCGGATTCGATCCCCGGGCAATACAAACATTTGTATGCATGGACATGTTTTTTTGTAATGGCCAGACCATTACAAAGAGACATGCTGTGTTTTCTATATAATATGTATTTATTTACAAAAAACATGTATTTAAGTATGTTTATCTGTTGTTTAGTATCCATCATACAGGCTTCACGCTTAACTTGGGGCTAGATGGCGCTGTGTGAATGTTAGTGAATATTTACTATTTATATAAGAATAAAAATTAGTCAAATTTAATCGTATAAAATATCCATTTTCTAATATTGACAAAAGGCAGATTTCGAAATAATTGTATCGTTTTGTCAACATCGAAAGTGTCACCAGAGACCCAAAGTAAGATTTGAGTGTAGTCACTAGATTATGTGTAAGGCCAATGTGCAATACCACACCTCTTTATCCAATAATATTTGTCTATTGCATAGTAATCTTTTCATGAGGATTTTTAAAATCTTTGATTTAAACTGGTGAAAGGTCAATGAGGCAAGACTTTGTATATGTACTTTAAAGTACTTAATGCCTCTTCCAACAAATGATTTTCCTACTTGAATTGCCCGTATTCCAGAACAAGTTAACGTTGATCTTTACTTAAATAGAGTTAGAAAGGCTACATAAGCATCCCTTTCTAAATTAATTTAAGTAAAGAAAGAGCTTGAGTCTCTTTCTAGAATAGAAAAGATTTGGGACGGCAATATTGTCAAATGAAAAGCATAACTATGATGGCGGATAGGATCAGTTAGACAACAATAAACAGCCTTCCACAAGTACATTGATAACCACTCATCCGAAGATTTCACCGATTCAAATCCAAAGAGTGAAGATAGTACAAAGGCGCTACCAAATAGGACAGTTTGATCGTGATGCCACTGTACGACACGAATACCCGGTCAACCGAAACTGGACCATGCGACAGGAAACAACAGGCGGCAAACACAAATGCAACGCAATTCAATGGGTAAGGACAATTGGGGAGACAATGTGAGAGCGGAAAAACAAAGGCCGGTTTCGTGTATGTACATGACAAATATATACATCCACAACTGACCACCCATTTGGTAATGGTTGAGATGTCGGCTACTACACCAAGGGTTCCGGTCCGATCTCCGGTGAGTACAAACATTTGTGTGCATGAACATGTATGTTTGTAATGGTCTGGTGTTCTCTATATAAAATATATATGTATTTACAAAGAAAAATATGAGTATGTTTATCAGTTGTTTATTACCATAACTACAAGTACTTTGCTTAAAATGGATCAAGATGGCGCTGTGTGAATGTCAGTGAATATTTATTTATTCCAACTCAAATACAAAATTTTCGACTACGGATGTGTCTTACCTATTTCAAAATAAATTATACCTAAGAGATTAGTTAACCTGAATTTTACGCCGTTTGATACAATTTCGTGTAATTTCTTCGCTCAGTCTCCTCAAATCTTATGCAATGAAGGTAAATAGGCTCATTACGGCAAAAGACGTTATTTGAGAAATATATCTAATTTTGTGAAGCGTTCCCATTTAGAATATATAATACCCATATTCCCAGGCGTATTTGTGACATTAGATTACAGCATAATAATAAATTGATGAAATATTAAGCGAAACATTGAATTAAAATATTAATATTATTTGTTGAATGGGTCGATGGCATCGAGACTAGTGCGTTCATTCGATGTAATGGTTGAGACGTCGACTAGTTCTTTCTAGGAGTTCGATCTCCAGGTAGTACAAATATTATGTGCATAACATATAAATATGTTTGTTATGGTCTTGGTGTTTCTGTGTATTTCTCTTCAACCTAGCGTAGAAGACATAGCCTGCCCCATTTTGCGCCAGAAATCCTGGTCCTCCACTTTTCATATCCAGTCCTCACAAGCAACTTTTCGCAAGTCGTCTATCCATCGAGCCGGAGGGTGATTCAATGTATAATATGTATGTTTACAGAAAAAAGTATGTCCGTTGTTTAGCACCCACATTCAGGCTATGCTTAGATTAGGGCTAGATGGCAATGTGTGAATCATCATTATTATCTTATTATACGTCCTCACCGAGGGGTACGAGCCTACCCGTATAGGGTGTATAGGCCTTCTTAGTCGTCCAGCAGGCCCATTGCAATTGGCTGACTTCACGCTCAACTTTGAATCTTTACGCAGGCGTACGCAGGTTTCTTCACGATGTTTTCTTCGCTGTGTGAATTTATTATTTTTGATGTTATATTTCAGAAAATGATATTAAAAAATGTTTTTGTTGATTGCTATCCACTCGACCCCTACACATAGTACTTTTTTATATTACGAAGTGAACAGGACGGTCAGTTCGCTCACCTGTTGGTAAGTGATACGCTTTGATTATGACAGAGCGGAATAAATAAGTTATTGAAATAACTGAAACAGTTATTGTTCTCCATCAATGCGCAGTGCGCCTGTCACCCGAGACAGAGATGTTAGGTCTCTCATACCCGGTGATTGTTGTGAACACAGATTTCCAATACAGGATGGGACAAGCCGCGTTTAAAGTGCGACAAATGTAAGCTCAACGAATACACTGGCTGCCAGTTTACGCTCTGTGAGCAGAGTCAAGACGCACGAATATTGCAAGAAATTACCGTTTTGTTCCAAAGGCATCCTGTGCAATTGTAACATGCCATCATCGCAATGAATCAGTAATTTACCAAGAAATATAATAACTTTTCACAGGTAAGAACCGAAAAGAAGAATTGCGACACTGGGACTGCCTATAACTTGGCGGCTTGTCCAGTCTAATTGTATATCGGATGTCTGTGGTTATGAGCTAACTATGCTCTCATCCGAAACACAAAAGTGCATAGCACTCTTATTTCACGGGACGATATCTGGCACTGCGGTGGTACTACCTAGAACTCAGTATGAGCCTACACCTAGTAATACATACTGGGCTCAGGGATGAGATACATTTTATAGTGTGTGCTTTGTGGAATACTTCCGATGTGATTATTTTGGGTGTGCTTGATTAAGGAAGGTTTTCGTTATAATACAAGAGAAGACTAAGTATCGACCGATAGTAAAAGGCGGAAAGCTCGATCGGCAAAGCAAGACCATGCGATGCCGGTTAGCCGTCCGGGATTATTGCATCATACAAAGTACAGCTAGCATGTCTAGACAGTATTCTCAAACCATATTCTTAAATGTAAATTAAATAAATATCCACTGACATTCACACAGCGCCATCTAGTCCCAAGTTAAGCGTGAAGCCTGTATTATGGGTACTAAACAACGGATAAACATACTTATATACATATTTTTTTGTAAATGCATACATATTATACATAGAAAACACCCAGACCATTACAAACAGTTATGTTCATGCTTACACATGTTTGTACTGCCCAGGGATCGAACCCGGAACCCTTGGTGTTGCAGTCGACCTCTCAACCGCGACACCAAATGAGTCGTCAAATAATTGACGAAGAAATTGACTGAGCTGCGTCAAATTTGGCGGTAAATATCCCCAGGTAATACGCTAAAGAGCGTCAGTGGCTGATTAGTGTGGACTGTTATCTTCCAATCTAGAAGGTGTTTCATTGATTTTATTTTCTGCTTGATATAATATTAAGTTGCTTGCATTATGTAAAGTCTCCCCATGTTTGTTTGGAGCGTCCTGTTTTCAACCTACTCGTTTCATTATTTATTCCTCTGAACTTAAAAAAGAAGACGAAATTATATTAATGTAAATTACCTGGGCAAGCAAGGTGTCGCCGATTTCGCGGATTCCCTGTTTCGTTACAAACAAAAACAAATTCCGATTTTAATTCGGAACAAATGCCAAGTTTATACTTCATTCCGATGGCGCGTTAAGATAAATTCTTATTTAATTACATCTTTACTCTGATAAATGTAACTTGGAATAATTTATAGGATAAGATAAGAAGCAAAAGCACCTTCCATTTTGTCAGACTTTAAGTTCAATTATTTAGTAAGATACAAATATCTTTGCAAACGAACTAAGGGCATAATTTACCAAGCTTATGGAATAAGTCCATACAATATACACACTTGGCTTAGTGTAAGCCCTTAGTTACAGTTTCTGTTTATAAACAACAATTTGTTAGGCTGGTTATTAGTTTAAGGAAACATTATTATACGTAATAAAATAACTTGAAAGGTATCAAATGAAATACATTCTGGCTATAGTAATATCGAATTATATGAATAAGCCACAGTATTTCCTTTTATTTTAAACACAAAATTGACAGATAAATAATAAGGCTTTTAATGCAATTTTATAAAAATAAAAGCTTTACTTTTTTCAAATTCATTTTCCTTGAGGAAAAATTATTAAAGACAAAACTGAAAATCAAATGATTCGGGAAATGTTTTTTTTTCATCAAATATCTTTATGTTCCTTTAAACAATATGATTTATTTTGATTTACCTACTCAAAATTCAGTGGATAGTAAGCGTATTAATGATAAATAGAGCGTCGGTGGCTCAATGGTGTGGACTGTTACCCTCTTCGGGAGGGCTGAGGTTCAAATCCCGCCACGTCCCACTGTGTTTTCGAATTTTCTAAATTATATGTACGTTATACGGTGAAGGAAAACATCGTGAGGAAACCTTCACGCATGCATGCGAAGAGATTCAAAGTTTGTGCGTGAAGTCGTCCAATCCGCACTGGGCCCGCGTTGACGACTAAGGCCTAATCACCCTATACGGGTAGGCTCGTGTCTGGGTGTTTTCTATGTATAATATGTATGTATTTACAAAAAAAATGTATATAAGTATGTTTATCGGTTGTTTAGTACCCATAATACAGGCTTCATGCTTAACTTGGGGCTAAATGGCGCTGTGTGAATGTCAGTGGATATTTATTTATTTATTAAATGTTTCAGATTAAATTAAATATACCTCATTTTAATATTTTTACTGCCGCGCTCCACACAATAGAAAATCCGTTGTAAGGATTAATATTACATATTATGTTACCAGATTTAACCCTTCCATCGCAAAACCGAGTCCAAATCTATTCCCGACAATAGACACCCCGGTATATACCGTTGTTGTACGCCCATTATTCGCCAGTCCGAAAAAGAATGAAAAGAAATGAAAGGGCGGCATTTCTCACTTTTTCGCATGTATGCATCTACTGTGAGACTATAATTTATCTCAGATAGCCGCGTCTGGGCACATAAATCACGTCGCGTTTTTCACGCGCGGCTGCGATAGGAAAGCTTAGAGGAGATATGGGAAACAATTTGAACGGGCCCGCCTAATACTGTAGGATTAACGGAACTTAGAACTCAGCAAAATTTTAGTGCATATTGCATGTAGTTTATATGAAAACTTTGCTTAGTTAGTTAACTGTTGCAAATCGAGACTCAATAGACCCTGGAGATGTATCAACAGACAAGGTTAATGTGGTATTCAGCAAATTAAGTGGTTGGGAGTCGGGTACTTATGTCGCCACCGATTGCATTCGAAGCAGACGATACCTGGATTTACCGTGTCTTAAAGTTTAATGGAAACTAGTTTGATAAATACTTGCAAAAGATCACTGGTAAATGCTGAGTACATAGAAACACCATTTGTCTAGTAGTGTGCTGCAAAAGGATGAAGAGATGATAAATGGATACAAAAAAAAAACATTTTTATTGTATTTTCTGGTTTGTCACTTTAGAAAAGTCAGTGACGATAATATATTATATTAATAAAAACTACATAATATTAGTTTTCTTAGAGAAAACAAAGTCCACAAACCTATTACAGCTAAGTAGAAAGATTAGTTCACGAAGAAACTTGATTCTACGAAAATTAAATCATCAATATTGAAAAGTAAATGGAAGAATATTGTAAAAAAAATTAAGCTAACAATAAACCTAGCAGACATAAACGATTTGAACTTGTTATTTTTTTGGTTCCCAAACGGAATGTAATGTGCAATACTCTGACTGACTGAATGAATGACTCTCTAGACTTTTTAAAGAAATAAATATAATGACTATAGCATCACAATATATTTATGAAAATTTAATTTACGTCCGTAATTACTATCATACCTTTAAAAAATTGTGACTCACACAATTTTAATACTAGGAATAGAAACAAACTTGCTGTTCCAGACTTGAGACTACATAAAGTAGGTAAATCTTTTATAGGAAGATGTATAAAGTTTTTCAATAAGGTACCGCAAAATATTGTCGAGTTACCTTTACACATGTTTAAAGCTAGAATAAAAAACCACCTTTCTAAAAAAGGGTACTACACTATTGACGAATATTTATGTGATAAAAATCCGTGGTCTTAAACTGCTCAGCTATTTCAGTGTTTATGATATATTGTTACATTAAGGAAAATGAAAATGTTTTTAAAAAAGGCTACACTGTTGAGTTTTCTTGAGTGCTTCTTTTTCAACAGGCCAAAACTGAAGCGCTTTTTTTTTCAAGCATCAAAACTCATATTTAGTTTAGTATTTTAATCGTTTTTTATTATTATTTTGTATATTTTTTGACGTTCATAAGTGTTTTGTAAGCCTAATTTGAAATAAATGTTTTTGACTTTGACTTTGAATAGTGTACAATCATTCCTTAAATATATAATTTTACATTCATTCTATAATATAGCTAATCAGATCTTCATACCATCATAGTATAAGACCAGCTTTAAGAGCATGGCTAAGTATATAATATTATTAAATACCCTCCTGTAAAAATAAATACAGAAAATAGCATGGCTAAGCAAGCGATGTCCGCGGCGCTGCCGTACGTTATACATTTCGTGTGTACCCAATATTTGGGGCGTATTACCTCCGGTGCCTGAGGCCGCATGTATAAAAAGGCAATGGGCATGGTTTATGTCGAACTGTTGGTTGTACATATCACACCCTAGGAATGAAAATGATATATGTAACTATAACAAGCGAAATTTCCACAGACATCCGAATATACAATTAGACTGGACAAGCCGCCAATTTTATAGGCAGTCCAGTGTCGCAATTTCTTTTCGGTTCTTACCTGTGAAAAGTTATTATTTTTCTTGGTAAAATTACTGATTCATTGCGATGATGGCAGCTAAGCACTAAACTGGCAGCCAGTGTATGCTCGTTGAGCTTACATTTGTCGCACTTAAAAACGCGTTGCCCCATCTCCTGTATTGGGAAATCTGTGGAAATTTCTTTTAGATAAAAGTAATAAAGCCTTGTATAAAGAGTATATTATAGGTAAGAACAAAACTAGACTCGTACATTTTATAGTGATTTCCGTTTCAACCTATCGCAGTCCACTATATATGTTATCCCATTTGCGCCAAACACCCCGGTCATCTGCTTTTGTCATCCAGCATTTACCAGCGATGTTTTGCAAGTACTCACTCATCAGGTTGGTAGGTCTAATGAACAAAGAGAAATTTATCGTACTCAAAATAAAAATTCGAAAGAGTCTTTTTTACTTTCATGACGAGTGACAATGAGCTCCAAAGAAAACAGGTCCTCAAATTCTAGTAGATAAAACGGATACTTCCGGAAACATATCTGCCGAGTTATTTGTTACTATTGCGACTAATTTTGACGAAAGATTGAAACGTCAAGTACTACCAAAGGTTTCAAGTTTAGCTCTGTTTAAATATTCAATTTATATAGAGAATGAGAGTAAGTATGTTATCCGTTGTTAAGATGATAGCGCGTAGGAAGTAAGTATACTTATTTAGGTGCCTTTTTTTCAACTTCGATTATCCTCCGGCACTTTCTTATTTGATTATACTCTAAATACAAATAAATGTTTTTTTTTTAGATTTGTTAATGATTTAGAGGTCGCTACAGCTGTCAATTTTTTTACAACAAAGTGTTCAAATACAGCTTAAATGGTGATTCCATTAATTTAAAATTTAGGTACATAACATGTTACGTGCGAGTGAAACTAGCATAGACTATACCTTCTAATCCCCCTCCCCCCTCTCCGTTCCTCGACCCCCTCATTTGTACTACGATCGCCCCGCACTTCAGTTCTGTTAAGCAACAAGAGCGCACGTGTTGTTTTTGTAAAAGTTACAGTGAAGTGTTTCAATTTGCAATGGCGTCTACTAGTAGCGGATTCAGTATAACTACTAGAAATCAAAGTGAGATTTGGCTTATCGGTCAATTATTATCTGAATTAAGCCAATCAACCTTACCATCCATTGGCGAAGTGTTGCGATATTTTTTCTACTACAAAAATGAAGAAAAGAAAAGTATTCGTGAATCTGCGACTTTGACGGCTTGTGGGGTTATTAATTTGTGGGAAAAAGCTGGCATACCTATTCAATTAAAAAAACATGTCATCAGCAAAATTGAAAAGCTGTTCAAAGAATGGCAGAATCTAAAAAAAAATAAAGAAAACAGGAAAAAACGTTCAGAAGCATTGAAAACAAAAGAACAAAACTGGCAACAAAAGTTAGAAGATTTATTTGACATCGCTCATCGTGATGCTTTAAATATTATGACTTTAGAAGAAGATAAACAGTTTTTGTTAGCAGTGCGGCAAAATCGACGCCAATTTTTGATTGGTTCAGTCGACAGAAAAAGTTTAAACAAATGTAAGAAAATAAAAGAGAAAAAAGAACGGCTTGATAAATTGCGCGAGCGTGAAAACAAAGATATCTCGTCTATAACAGAAAAATGCTCATTGTCTTCATTATCATTTATTTCGTCATCGTCTGCCACAATAAGTGGGGAAGAAACTCCATCTGACTCCGAATTTATATCAAAATTGACGAAGATGCAACCACCTCAAAAACGAGCTCGAAAAGATATTATTAACAGTCAATTAGCTTCCAGTCTTGATGTTTCTAAATTGAGTGACAGAAAAGCAACTATGGTCGTGACATCTACTTTGAAAAGCGCAGGCTGTGATCCATCAGAATTTAATGTCAATAGATCTTCTATTCGTCGCAGCGTGTCAAAAATCGCAAAGCTGTTGCAGAGTCGCTCAAAAGCGAGTTTAAACCTAGTTCGTCTTTAACAATTCATTGGGACGGTAAACTTATAGAAGATATTACTGGACACAAAACTGTAGATCGGCTGCCAATTTTGGTATCAGGACATGGAGTCGATCAATTACTCGCCGTCCCAAAATTAGAACGTGGAACAAGCGAAGCTTGTGCGTCGGCTGTCTACGACGCTATAAATTCATGGAATTTGAGCGATAAAGTAAAATGTTTGTTGTTTTGACACTACTGCTGTAAATACCGGCTTAAGAAGTGGAGTATGCGTTCTCTTGGAGCGCAAAATGGATAAAAATATGCTTTGGTTTGCTTGTCGTCACCACATAATGGAAATTTGTCAGGTGTAGTGGATCAATCGCTTGCCCCATCTAGTGGTCCTGATATACAATTATTCAAAAGATTTAAGAACAGTTGGGACTCTATTGACCAAAGCGACTTCAAAACAATAACAGATGACGCTGAGGCAAATATTCTTGCGAAGTGGCCGCAGACAGGATTTCTTTTGCCAAAAAGCAACTTCAAGTACATCAACCTCGAGATGACTACAAAGAAATGTTAAATCTTACAATCATATTCTTAGGAGGTGTTCCTGAAAAGGCGTTTCATTTCGGAGACCTGCTGGTCTACATCGAGCTAGATGGATGGCAAGAGCCTTGTACTGTTTAAAAATTTATTTTAAGCATCAGTTAAAGCTAACGAAAAAGGACGAAAAGGCTGTGAGAGAAATATGTATTTTCACGGTGATTTATATCAAATATTGGTTTCAAGCCTCTACCAGTCAGTCAGCACCAAGAAACGACTTACAATTATTAAAAGACCTTAAAGCTTTTGAAAGTGTTAACAAAAATCTAGCTACTATTGCGCTGAAAAAGATTTTAAATCACTTGTGGTATTTGTCGGAAGAGCTGGTTTCGCTTGCATTTTTCGATGACGAACTTTCAGTCCAAGAGAAGAAAAAATGGTAGAAGCACTCAAAATTGAAGGCACACTGATTGCTTAAAACGAATAAACCTTGACATGGCGACCATCCACGAAAAAAATATAGAAAACTTTGTGAGCAGTAATTCTTTAAAATTCTTCCAGGTCCTAGGTATCTCATCAGATTTTTTTTATAAAGACGTTGAAACCTGGAACGAAGACCCTGATTATATAGCTGCCAAAAATATTGTTCATTCATTGCGTGTAGTGAATGATATAGCTGAGCGTGGTGTTGCTTTAATGGAAGAATACAATAAATTAATTACCACAAATGAAGAACAAAAGCAATATTTGCTTTTGTTGGTAAAAGAGTATAGAAAAAAGTATCCCAATACTAACAAGTCAACCCTTGCATCTTAAAAGTAAATCATTCAGATTATTTTATTCATAGCATCAACAAAAATTGTGTAATATTTTTAAGACCTGGTTAAAAAAATAAAGGATTCTGAGAAAAACAAATTTTGGCTTTTTATTTAAAATTTAAACCTTGGTAGCGACCTCTAAATGTTATTAAAAAAATTCAAAAAAAATTACGTAATATTTCTTAAGTAATAACCAAATTACTGGTGCCCCCGAAATTAAAGAAAAAAAATATTCCTTAAGAATAAGGACACCACTAAACTTTATATATACTTCTTATAATATAACTATCTGCTCCTCTCATTATATAGGTACACAATATTATTAGGTACACAAGGAAAGCTGAAAGGCATCCGGTTTTGGCTTGCCCTGTGCGGTCACAGCTCGCAATTTGAGAAGTCTTTGTATGACCCATTTTGTGTAATGGGTGAGACGTCGGCTCTTACACCAAGGGTTCCGGCTTCGATCCCGGGCAATACAAACATATGTGTGCATGAAAATGTGTGTTTTTATTAGTATGGGTGTTTTCTATATATATTATGTATATAATTACAAATAAAAAGTAAAGTATAGTATGTTCTTCGTTGTTTAGTTCCCATATTACGACTTATGATAGTTTGGGGCTAGATGGCGCTGTGTAAATGTCAGTGAATATTTATTTATATATTTACAAGCCGAAAATAAAGCAAAAATTCTGTGCTACCAAATCTTCGTCGTGCATAATGCATTTAATAAAAAATATAAATCTTTAGAAAAAATAATAAAAGTGCAATTTCTCGAACGATTTGTTGATAAACACTTTAAGACATTTCGAATAGCCGCGGAATCATAGTGTATGAATTTATGTATCCGCGAGTTGTAAAATTAGATATGATAAAAAGTATCGGATAAAATAAACAAACACTCGGTCGCCGGCGGGACGGCGTGCTCTTGACGCGAATGGCTTATTTATATAATACAATTTGAGTGTCTGTTTGTAATAATAACCGCTTTTGAATTCATACTCATGAGTATTCCACCAAAATTTATTTTTTAAACTTGTCTGTCTGTGTATTTATTCCGGTTAATCTCTGAAATGGATGGACCGATTTTGACGAAACTTTTAGTAGCTGATGAATTCAAGAATAAATGAGGCTACATTTTTTTAGACACAATTTGCAGCATTTTACCACAGGAATTTATTATACGCGGGCGCAGTTAGCCATAGCAAATATTATATTAATTAAGGTCACATTATTGTGTAGATTCACTATATTTATGTATCTTTATTTAGACGAGGGCTGATATAACAAATAATACCGCCTACCTGGTCGTATGTGCCATTTTCCCCAAGTAGATGTTTTCCTTGCTTGATATTGATGTTATAGTTGCCTCAACATAGCTTGATACCGCTGACAGCTGTCACCAAAATCTACGGTATAACCAAGTATAACTTTGAACGTGCGTCCTAACAATATATAAATTTTAAAACACGAAAAAATTGAGATTTCTAAGAAAATAGTTGAATAGTGATGAAAGAATACGTTTGAATACTGATAAGAAAATAAAGTTGAAAGAAAACTAGCAAAATACCTCCTCAACACAGTCAATTAATTTTATTTGATAAAATTTAAGATACTAAAATTACGCATACACAAGGTTATGTCACATGAGTAAAAAGCTAGTGTTGGGGTATAACGAAAATTTTAAATTAAATTGGTTTATCCATTATTCAATTGATTAATCGTGTACAAATCACTGAGTTAAAAAAATAAGTCTTTTTGACTATGAATTTATAATTTTGTATTTTACTTAAATAATTCTTTAGTGAATATATATTTCATTATTGATATGATTTTTAATTTTTATTAAAAAATACGAAGTCAAAGATTAAAACACTAAAGTTATTTTTTCATTAAATCACAAGGTCATTGTTGAAAATAATCGATAATAACAAATATATATATATTTTTTCAAATAAATCATTTTTTTATCGATTCAAATCGATCAATTGCTCGGTTTTTAGATAATCGTGATTCTAGTTTCCGTCACTAAGCAAATCTTTTTGACAGCTGTCAGCGGTATCAAGCTATAGTGTAAAACTATAAACAGCTAGTGATAAAACTGCTTAGTATAAGCTTCAGAATAAAATATTAAAAGACAAATTTCAATCTCATGCCGTGTAACAGCTACATCACGTGACATTAGTGTACAGGGTTGACACTTGTCAATACCCATTATTTATTATAACTTTTGAATTAACGGATATTAAATCACTGTCAAATATTCAGGTATAGAAATCTGGAATGTATTTTCATTAGATTGTACCGTAGCCCGGCTAGCTCAGTCGGTAGAGCATGAGACTCTTAATCTCAGGGTCGTGGGTTCGAGCCCCACGTTGGGCGCATATTTTTTAATTTATTTACGCAAGGCAAACAATTTTGCTTAAACAAAAGTTTAAAAAAGTAAGCAAAGGTTTAGTTTTTGTGATAGGTAATGTAACTTTATTGTACTTTTTGCTTACTTTCATCAATGATATTCTGTATAAAGGCAGATACGCTATCCGTGCCTCAAAAACGAACCGCCGAAGAGAGTACACTCTGTACACTTTTGTTTAGGTAAATGTGTTCGAAATTCGAAATATGTGTACGTGTGCTGTCACTGCATTCGGAACACTTTTATGATTGTTTTGTGAGCATATCACGAATCCATACTTTTTACATAATTGGCTTTTATTCGAAATTTAATACGAAATAAGTATCTGACACATTCCAATATACCAGTTTATTACGACTAGCAAAATAAGCGAGACTTATCTTTATGTTATGATGCCTTATCTTGATGTGCTAAGATAAAAATTATTTCTCTCTTTCTTTCTTTAGTTTAGTCGTAAAACGTTGTACTTTGAGTTTGATATTTGAAATCCAAATTAAAATGTTCTTGTAATTGTGTATTATTACGTCAGTCCATTTCACTTCCACTTCTGTATTGAGATCGCGCAGCTATTTATCATTATGTAAATGTACGCTGAACGTACAGGATTCACCATTTTACATTTAAACAAAATTGTTAAGTTCATCTTTGAAATCGCATTTTTATTTGTATTCTAATTTTATAATTAGGTGATACAATATGATAGACATTTATTTATAACGCATAAAGATTTCTTCCGCTAGGAAACTTTTCCATTCTGCTTTCTGTCTTGAAACTTTTGATCGCTTAAAACATGTTAGCATGATTTCCACATAACTTCTGGTAAAATTGGCATCTGATTAGTAGGCACTCAGATAAAATATAATGTTTTTCTTACTCTTTATTTTATATTAATTTGAAACCCTACTTTCTCTTATTTCAAAGTAATAATTAATAAATGGTATGCACTTAAAAGTAGTAAGAACAAATCTCCAAAAGCTCACCTGCAATTTTCCGCTCACGCATCTTCCGCCACAGCTGCTCAGCTTTGCGCATAGGCCAGTTCTCGACCTTCGCGCTGAACGAGCGGAAAAACTTATACTCCTTGAAGTGGGACATGCGCCGCTCCATCTTGGAAGGCGCGTGTCCCGGCGGAGGCGGAGACGGCGCGCCCGGCGTCCCCGATGGAGACGCCATCTTGATTTGCCAAACAGATTTTTTTAAATGAACTGCTGTTAGCCGCTGATGGCTTTAACAGCTCACCGGGAAGGTACCAAAAGAAACCTCTTTCTGTTTAAATCGCGATATACACTTTTGATCTTATGATGATGATACACTTTTTACGTTTTGAATTTAGAGCACAAACTTTTATATTTTGAATTCAGAACGCGCACTTTTTATATCTTGAATTTAGAACGCGAACATTTAAGATTTTGAAATTCGAACACGCTCATTTAATATTTTGAAATTCAAACGCGTATTTTCTGAGTAATGGAATTCAAACGCGTCCTTTTTTATTTTTTGAATTCAGGAAGCAAAATTTGAAACTGAAACAAACGCTGTTTTCTTTATTTTTAAATTTGAACGCTCTTATTTTATAATTTTGAAATTCGAACGCATAAATTCGGTTTTGTTGGTCCCTCACGAGGATTTCAATTTCCATTTCACTACTGTATTGATCATTTCCATTGCGTACATTTTAATTACTTTTAAGCTTCATTCGGGTGAGGATTTAATTTAACAATAATATATAATAAGCACTTGATGCGTGTTAATAATATATCTCTACACATTTTTCACTTTATACTTTTATCACCGTTAATTATCACTTTCTTATATTGCAATGTTTATTAAACTATTTATCCAATTAAATACTTTTAATAAGCCATCCGACTTTGCCTGAACTAAGTAGATTACAGCCCGGTACAGCGGTTGCCGAGCACTGCAGTAATCAACCTGAAACAAGAATGCACATAGTTAGAAATGCATTTATGTGATTAGCTTATAATTCCAATGTCTCGTTCGTGTCAGGTGAATTATGTATGACGGGTGAAACTTTTCTCTGTGGCTGGGGAAAAACATATTTAAAAGCACTATCTTTATGAGAATAGTTATCCGCTTAGGTACCAAGGCCATAATTGATCGAACATTGGTTATGGACAAGTTAAATTATTAGTAGGATAAGCTAAAAGGTGAAGGAAAACATCGTGAGGCAACCCGCACCACGACTACGAGAAAATTTAAAGGATGTGCGTTAAGTCGGCCAACCCGCACTGGGCCCGTGTGGACGACTAGCTGCCTCGGGTTCGTGCCCTGGTCGAAATGTGAAATGAAAGGCATGTTACAATTGCACAGGATGGCATTTTAGAAAAAAACGGTAATTTCTTCTATAATATCGTGCGTCTTGACTCGTCTCACAGAGCGTAAACTGGCAGCCAGTGTATGTTCGTTGAGCTTACATTTGTCGCACTTTAAACGCGGCTTGCCCCATCTCCTGTATTGGGAAATCTGTGGCCGGCACTAACCTAATATCGGCGCAGACGCGTTTAACCTCGTTACTCCCGGCGGGGGCACACTTGAGCGGTTTACTCACTTTAATGTTTATTATATCTATCGAGTACTCGCTATGTTGCATTTACTATCGTAAGACTGTATAAGTAGCGTTAAATTGAAACAATTTTATTTGGTGGTAGTCTCGATACTGAGACGTCTTGGTAGGTACCACTGCAGTGTCAGATATCATCCCGTGAAACAAGAGAGTGCTATGCACTTTTGTGTTTCGGAATGAGGCCAATATACGAGTAGTTAGTGAAATTACCAGATATAAGGGACCTCACATCTGTTGTCTCGGGTGATAGCGCAGTGCGGCATTGATAGAGAAAATACGAGTAACTGTTTATCAGTTGTTGGTCTCCTTTAATGCCGCTCTGTCATGGTCAGGCGTATCACTTAGGTGAGCATACTGATCGTCCTGTTTACTTCGTCAAATATGTACATATTTGTGCATGCCGTGGCAGCCTTTAACTAAGGCAACACTACTTTCAAGTTTTCATAGATCTAACATTCTATTGAGTTAATTAAGTATAATTGTATAGAGTTTGTTTCGTTGGCTGTCCTTAAAAATAATATATCTCTTCTACCTATTCCAGTCCACTGTTGGACATATGACTCCCTTGATCTGCGCCCAATATCCCGGTCCTGCGTTTGCCTCACCCATCATCTATCAATGATCTTTCGCAGGTCGTCGGTCCATCGGGCCGGAGGGCGTCCTACGCAACACTTGCCAAGACGCGGTCTCCACTCCAGAGCTCGTCTGCTCCAACGGCCATTAATTCTGTTCAATATTCAATGTAAATAAACTAATACATCTAAGAATGATGCCCTGAATTGAAATCATTTGCAACGCAAATCGACCCCTTTGATTCCGAACTGTAGTGTTCCTGTGAACCAATAATATTGTTTGCATAGAAAAGCATGTGGAATCAGTTTCCTTGAAATTATTATAATGAAAAAGTATCGAGTTGCAGTATGATATAAATAACAATAATGACTAGCTGACTCGAAATTCGTACCGCTTTATAAATCTTACCGATTACCGATCTTACCGATGTGTGGAGAGGGAGGCCAGGGAGGCCCCTGGTGGCATTATCATAAAAAACAACAAATAAATGTATGTGTTTAAAAACTATGTATTTAAGAAACTCTTTTAATTCGTGCGAAAGTAAAAAAAGTCAAAATCCATTTATTCAAATGTAGGCTTACAAAAACACTTATGAACGTCAAAAAGATATAAAAAGTACAATTAAAAAATTCAAATACCAAAGTAAAGCACAAAATGAATTTTAGATACTTGGAAAAAAGCGCTTCGGCGTTTTGGCCTGTTGAGAAAGAAGCACCCAAGAAAACTCAACAGTACAGCCTTTTTTAAACAATGATTTTAATGTACAGTTATTTTATAAACACTGAAGTAGCTGAGCAGTTTAAGACCATGGATTTTTATCACATAAATATTCTTTAATAGTAAATTACTTACCCTTTTTTAGAAAGGTGTTTTTTTTATTCTAGCTTTAAACATGTGTAAAGGTAACTACAACACTGCGGTACCTTATGGAAAAGCTTTATACATCTTTACCTACTTAAAGTAGTGTAAGTCTGGAACAGCAAGTTTGTTTCTGTTCCTAGTATTAAAATTGTGTGAAGCACATTTTTTTAAAAGGTGTGGTAGTATTTACGGACGTCAATTAAATTTTAGAAGAAGGAAAGAAGCAGGGATTCCAAGAGTAAATAAATAACTACGTTTGACAGAGATTGTTTATAATTGACATTGTCTGCTTGAAGTTGTCATTCGTTCACGCACTTTTCTTCACAAAGAGGATTTTTATGATTTTTAATATGAAAAATATATTTCACTTTTTATACGTCTATGCTTTCACTATTGTTTTTCAAAATGAATTCATAATTGAGATCATGTATATCTCCCGATTTATACCAAATCTACCAAGAGTTCCAGGTTCCGTCCCCGGGCAGTACACACATTTGAGTGCTTGAACATGTCTGTTTGTATTGGTGTGGGTGTTTTTTATGCATAATATGTACAAAAAATGTACACAAATATTTGTACTGTCCGAGGATCGAACCCGGAACCCTTGGTGTAAGAGTCGACATCTCAAGCAACTACGACACATGGTTCGTCATATGAGCCTTAATCTCACAAATCACTCTTTATTAGAATTATAAGCAACAAATACCCGTACTATGTGGGTATTATGATTTGAACATACGAAAGAATAATCTCAGAAAATATGTGCCTATTATCTTGACTCATAACAGGAAAATAAGGACATAATATAGTAACATGTAACATACGCATTTCATATGTTAGTTAATGACGGTAGGAATTTGCTACATGTTTGATGACATCCAGGAATAACTTATATAATTATTATCAGCTCATTACATGTCCCCACCGAGCACGAGCCTACCCGTAAAGGATGTATAGACCTTTGCGGATAAGCCGACTTACACACAACCTTTGAATTTCTTCGCAGGCGTGCGCAGGTTTCCTCACGATATTTTCCTTCACCGTAATCGCGTCGGATAAACGTACATTTTATTTTTGACAATCTAAGCTAAACAGTGATGAAAGCCTACGATGAAATTCAAAGGTTGTGCGTGAAGTCGTTCAATTCGAACTGGGCCCGCATGGACGACTACGGCTATACACCCGCGGGCAGGCTCGGGGCCCTCAGTGGAGACGTATAATGAGCTGATGATGACAACCTGAACACTTTAATTAATTATTGAAACTAAAAAATACAATTAAAAAGAATCACTTATTCATTACATGGTACACAGCAATACAATAGTCATTTATTATAACAATATTGATGTACCCGTTAGCTAGAGCGATGTGTTTTGACTTTCATAACTCAATTTTACTCAGTGATTGCTCCGTTTGCGTCTCGGACATTCAATATCACGAGATTTATTTCTCAAACAATGTTTAAAAATTTAATAATTTATATTTCATTATGAATAAAATAATTGTACTCAATTTATTGTAATTCAAATAAAATATTGACATATAGTAAAGAAATAAAATAGAATAAAAATTGTGACACTAAATTATTATAATATTACGATGTTTTTTATGAATGTATAATTATTTTGTGAAATTTTTGTAGAAACAAATATGTATTTAATCTAAAAACTAAGATTATTTGTTAAATGACGTACCGATGTTATGCAATGTAACTGAACGTTGAATGAATAACAATAAACAAAAAACAAACAAAGTACTCACTTTTGTGACCCTTTCATGTAATAAGTTGTTGTGTAATTACTTTATTTAACGATCTAGATGGCGCAATGATATAAAGCGAAGGATTACACTCGGGGACACTTATTTTTAATTTCCCCGGTTATTATTGTCAGATTTACTTTTCAATAGTGTATCATATCATCATCAGCTCATTAAACGTCCCCACCGAGGGGCACGAGCCTACCCGTATAGGGTGATTAGGCCTTAGTCGTCCACGCGGGCCCAGTGCGGATTGGACGACTTGTTGTTGTTGGTGTATCATATAATTAAAATATATTATGTTCTGTCACGAGCGTCGGTGGCTCATTGGTGTGGACTGTTGCCTTCCGATCTGGAGGATGCAGGTTCAAATCCCGCTACGGACTAATGTATTTTCGAAATTATATGTACGTTTGTCCGTCGCTCTTACGGTGAAGGAGAACATCGTGAGGAAAACTGCGCACGAGATTCAAAGATTGGGCGTGAAGTCGGCCAATCCGCACTAGGCCCGCGTAGACGACTAAGGCGTATACACCTGCCACGGGTAGGCTCGTGCCCCTCGGTGGGGACACATAATGAGCTGATGATGATGATGTTCCGTAAAAGTAGCAACATTCATGTGTTTGTATCTCTATTTAGGTTATAAACACTAGTTATTAAAACCTCTGTTACTGAGGTTTTTTGGCCATGCCTCAAATAAATTATTATTTTTAATAATTTGTTAATTATCATACGTAAAAAAAGAAAGCTTGGTTTTAAAACCAATATGAACATATAAAAGCCCATGGCTTTTTGTTTTAAAACCGCTTAACAATGTTATTTAACAATGTTAAATCAAATCTTTTCTTTATTATTTGCTCGTAAACAACAAGACTGTCACACGAACCCTTTTATATTTTACTCCAAGCTTTCTGATACGAGAAAAGTTTTTCACTTAAGACCATTATTGACGGCATCGCTAAGACAATGCTACGAAGATTGCTCGTAGCACTGTAGTATTTCAATTCTGAGTAGACATTTATTGAGTTAAACACAAAAAAACAACTCTTGGGTTGGAATGGTGATGATAATAATAAGGTATGATATCTGGCACTCGGTGGTACCTACCGACATAGAAGTATTAGTACCGATTCTACCACCTAGTTTCTGTTGTCAATGTACCGCGCTCACCCAAAAGACGACATATGTCAAGTCTCACCGGGTAATTGAACATGTATGTGTCCTAGCCGAGCCAAACATGTGTTAATCCAAGGTGTCAGAAAATTCCATATTTTTTATGAATTCGGCTTCAGCCAGTTAGACTTGATACAGTGACAAACATACACAATTACACACTTTATAATACTAGCTGTGTCTCAGTGTTTTTATATTATACTAGCGACCCGCCCCGCCTTCGCACGGGTACAATGCTGTTACTAAATCCACTACCGAAAAACTGTGAACATTGTATCATCATCATCAGCTCATTAAACGTCCCGCCGAGGGGGACGAGCCTACCCGTATAGGGTGATTAGGCCTAAGACGTCCACGCGGCCCAGTACGGATTGGATGACTTCACACACAACCTTCGAATATCTTTGCAGGGAACATTGTATATAAAACATAATTTTGATAAATCTGCCTGCGTTTGCAATGCAAGCGGGAAAAAACGCAATTATTTACGACATCACATTAGAAATCAAAAATAACAGTATTTCTCCACTATTTATACGGTGTCAATATACATATAGATTTCCTCTTCAATCACTCTATCTATATTATAAAAACAACCGCATCAAAACCCGTTGAGTAGTTTTAAAAATTTAAGCATACATAGGTATATAGGGACAGAAAAAGTGACTTTTTAATAATACGTAGTGATACTCGTAGATATTTTCCCGCACAAAACCTAACCTACGTGTAAATCCAGAGTGTCAGCTAATTCCATTACAAATTTTATTAAAATCGCCTATATCATTCAGACCTGATGCAGTAACAAACATGTGATTGCAATTCAGTTGAAAAACTTTATCGTCAGGCATCAAAGTAAAATAATGTTTCCTTTGCCCCACACATTCCTATTCAAACAATAACATTGTGTCAAAGGAAAGCAACTAATAACATACGAGAGTTCATATTTACCTAATAAGCTATCGCGGACTTGCAAATCATTGCTTTGTACCCGATGTGCATAAGGAAAATAACATGAAATAGGATGGCTGTTAACCTAGATTCCCTCTGGGATATTTGCTAATAAAATCACTTACGCAGGTAATACTGTCTTATGTTTTCTTTCACGTAAGGTTGAGCAAAACACAATTTAAAAATGAAATGTGAGACTGGCTAATGTAACATTTTACTAAATATTCGACACATTATTTTGCTAGATACTTCGAGGCAAAAGTTGTAAAGATCAACAAATGTATGTATGTGTTGTAGGTAGTGATATAGCTTTGTTGTGTTCAGATATTCTGCGTAGATAGATATTGTGAATAAATTTTAAAACAATATAGTTTTAGAAATTAGAAATTTATTTCCTCTGTATGCTCCTTAGTCTATTTCTTTGTCACCTATCTTTAAATAAATATCCACTGACATTCACACAGCGTCATCTAGTCCTAAGTTAAGCGTGAAGCCTGTATTATGGGTACTAAACAACGGATAAATATACTTATATACATTTTTTTTGTAAATACATACATGTTATACATAGAAAACACCCAGACCATTACAAACAGACATGTTCATGCACACAAATGTTTGTACTGCCCGGGGATCAAACCCGGAACCCTTGGTGTTGCAGCCGACGTCTCAACCGTAACACCAAATGGGTCGTCAACTCTTTTGATCTTTAAATATCACAATTAATTTTGTAATAGATTTTTTATTTTCTTTTGTATTTTGACCATCAAGTATAAGTGCTTTTCAGAAGGCATAAGGTGCAATGCTTTCATTCCGCGATGTTATAATAGTTTAATGGATAATGAAGAAGTCTTTCTGAAAGCCCACATCGAATCAATGGATTTGGATGACGTAAATCTAAATAAGAAATATGAAATACAGAAAATACACAGAACATAAAGAACCTTGCTCGTATATAAGGACTGATTCTGTATTGCTATTGTTCATGATCCCTACGCTGAGTTGTAATAATATTAATTTAGAATCCTCAATCGTATCCAATTTGTCACTGTATGTTAGTAATATCAATTTGTCAATTGTCGACGACGATTTCATATCATTTACCTACGTCTGGTAGTACCTACACGTAATTAATGAAATATAACAGTACAATTCATTTTCAATTAACGTTATAGCCTTCCTATATATCAATGAATATGTAAGTATTTTTATTAAAGGTAGGTTTTCCAAACAAATACAAGTAAGGACTTTAAAACTAATATTTTGATGTCACCTAAAAAGTCACATCGAAAAGCTTCACCGCAATATGAAAGTCCTCATTATTTACCTCGGTCTAGACGTCCTGTACACACACACAAACACACACAACTACACAACACACCACAAACACAGCACGGTACTAATCCGCCACTAAACTTGCAGAAGAGAAAGTTCCTAGCAGAGCGGTACTGAAGCGTCTTTACAGCGCACGCGAATCTACAGGTCTGCCCGCATTGCTTCACAATTTCCCGCGTCAACGTGCGACCAGGATAGCTATATGCCAATAGAATGGTGTAGAGCGAGAAGGGAGATTTTCGCGATGCGGTCGGAAAAGCCCTGAAAGTGTGGGTGAGGGCAGGCGCGGACTCAGGGACGAGTGAATATGATAATCACATTACTGCATCGCGTGTTGTATATTTTATAGGACGCTCTGCTTTTAATGCGCGTATGAAAGGGTCAATTTATTTGGTAAATGAATATTTTAAGCTTCGGAAATGTTTTAACCTCTTTTTAAAATTAAATCTGTAACACAAACAGTATTGGAACAAACCCTTTTAAAGCCGCAGTTGGAATGTATAACCAACCAACGCAATGAAAAAAAGAAATGTTTATTCAGTGAGAGTTTACAATATAACCTTATACATAATAACTTAAATCTAAAGACAGAAAAGGTATACCACTCAGCATAAGCCATGGTGATAAAGACACCATGACGCGGGTCTTTCGTGGCTACCTCAAACTGAGACTACTACATACACACACTTTAGGTACCTAATGCCAACAGATACAATGTAATTGTTATTATGTGTTGATTCTGGCGAGAATAAGGTTTAAAATATTTTATGAAGTTAATGTCTTAGTGTCAACCTATTATATAAATATGTCTCTTGAATTTATTTAAATTTAAACGTTCACTAATAAGCCAGACTTTAGTTTTTAGTGTCGGTGCTTTAGGATACAAAGCTTATACTAATATTGAAAATATTGCTTCACCGCAATCAAAAGTTTTAACAAATTAACTGATGACCTAAAACGTCGGCTACTACAGCAAGAATTCCGGGTTCAATCCCAGAGCCGTACAAACATTTGTGTCTAGTCTGTATTGTACTTATTGGTCTGGGTGTTTTCTATATATATTATGTATGTATTTACAAAAAAGGATAAAAGTATGTTAATCAGTTGTTTAGTACACGTAATACAAGGTTCGCGTTTAACTGGAAATGACACGGCCCAACAGTCGATGCTTTTCCTTTGAAACACGGCTTTTTTACCCAACATTTATTTTCATACACGGTCGCCCCAAAATTTAGGTCGGCAACATTGTTGTCCACATAGCATGGGGTTAGGGCCGTAATCCACCATGGAGATGCAGGCCTACACCCATCCCTTCCCATCCTCAGATAAAGGCCGGGACTAATCTTCCGAACCACGGAGAGATTCAAGATAATATTTTTCGGTCACCCATCTGACGACTGAGCGTTGCGATTGTAGCTTAACTTTTGCGATCGTTCAACTGCACATTTAAGCTACGCCAAAAAAAAAGCCTTTACTGTAAAAATATTTATAAAGCCGCATCGAGTCCGGCCCTGTGGGGATATCCAGAGCGCACTTCCATTTCACCGGCATCAATGGGGATGTTTATGTACAACCTGTAACTCAGACCTGGGCGCCTGGAGTATATGATGATACTCAGAGTAGGTAAATGCACCCGAATGAACAGCTTCCGACATAAATTACATTCATGTACGTAGGAGGTCGCTGTGTGCACTTCTATATTTTCGTGCCTAGCTGTAAACTTTTTTGGGTTAAACATGATTCTAACTTATAAATAATAATGTTTTATCACTAGCCTTGTGTGTGTGCGTAAGTGTATGCGTGAGTGCGTGTGTGTGTACGTGTGTGAGTATGTTACAATATTTAAATTACCTACTGAGAGCATAGCTACAAAATTGATGTAGGCATAATCAGCTAATGGCACCGTGAGGAAGTTGCAAGCAAATCTCATTTCATAACTGAATATACCGAAGTGATAATATTAAATAACTCATCAATTCGTGAAATTACTTTATTAAACCAATCAGATTGGAATAATTTCTCTTAATCCATTCACATTCAATGTGATCAAATATAATGAGAAGTTCATTTGGTTTAAACTAAAGATATACTCGTAATAAATAGGTATTTCCTTTGACTTTCACACTAGGATAGCGAGGCCTACATCAATCTGTTTTAACAGAGACATTTCTCGAGTCGTAATTTATTATCTGCTCTATGTTGAGTAAAAAAATATCATCTATATTTTTGTCTAATGAGATGGCATCATCTGTTACAAGTATTGAGCAAAATCCGAGGGTCTCGCGGGACTCGACCTACTCCCGACAAAGTACCCTTTGACAGACTGAATCAACCACTTGGAGTTGCGTATTCAAAATTCAGGTTTTTATATTTCCAGCTACTTGCTAATGAATCAACATTTTACATACATTATGCCTGTGTTATAAAAAGGCATCATCATCATTACAGCCTAAAATGGCCACTGCTGAACGAAGTCCTCGCCTAATGATTTCCACGCAAACCGTTCTCTTGAAGTTGACATCCATTTGCTAGCTACCTTAACCAGGTCCGCCGTCCATCTGATTGGGGATCGGCCTACGCTTCGCTTTCCATTACGCGGACACCATTCGAGAACCCTTTTGCCCCATTGGTTCTACGTACTATGTGCCCTGCCCACTGCCACTTCAACTTGCAAATTCTGTAATTAAAGAAAGTGATTCTATTCAAATAAAAATGAAACCTACAAGACAAAGGAACAGGTGCCAAAAAAAAAGATAATTAATTATTTAAGCTTATATCTATAATATAAAAATGAATTGCAAAATGTGTTGGTAAGCGCATAACTCAACAACGCCTGGACCAATTTGGCCAATTTGAGCTTTATTGCTATTATTATATAAAGTTCATTAAAATTACTTACTTTTAAATGCGTATAGTGTTTTATTAAATTATTTTTAATTCACACCGAATTATTACCAGGGTGACGGTTCTGTTCAGGATATTTTTTGCAAAGAATATAAAAAAGGTAGGAACAAAACACTGCCACATTACATTTTTTTCTGACAGGACGAAGTCTGACGGATCAGCTACTTAGAAATAAATGTATTTAAACCGAACGTGGAGTTCGGTTTAAATACATTTATAACTCATACTAGTTTATTGCTACGTGTTAAAATTACATATTAACGGGATTTGGTTTAATTATTTCTGGCTTAGAGATGGCGTTGGTGACGTCACGCGAATGCCAATATACTAGAAGTTTGCGGCTTTAATCATTAAAGGTGTCGTCTAAACTGATGGAAAATACATATAAAATTTGTGAGAGTCAGCTTCGTTTACTGAGTCTGTAAAATAATTCTGTGTTAGTTATAAATGTAAAGCTTTTACATTTTTAATACTAATAAACGTATTTATTTACGAACCGATGGCCGTTGAGCAGACGAGTTCTGGAGGGAGACCGCGTCGCGGCAAGCGTAGCGTAGGACGCCCTCCGGCCCGAGGACCGACGACTTGCGAAAGGTCGCTGGTGGAGGCTGGATGAGAAAAGCGGAGGACCGGGATATCTGTCGCAAAATGGGGGAGACCTAAGTCCAGCAGTGGACTGCGGTAGGTTGAATAGAATAGGGAAACGTATTTTTTTTCTTGATGGGTGATGAATCAAATTTTCATTGTGCCGTCTAAGTGAAACGGAGTCACCGTCTCTCTTCAACCTATTGTATCCTAACTGGCAAAGTTTACCTCATGTTTTTTTGTTATTTTATTGTATGCACCTTTGGTCGTATCGGTGCTTCAAATTCATCAGTATTTCTTACATTATTTTTGGTTCTAAATACAGATATTGTAAGGGCACAACAAACAAAAAAAGACATTTCCGTCAGCGAGCTCAAAAAGTTTTTATTATGAGTTAGCAGCCCGCATTATAAAGTTTTTTATTTGCTGTTTACTAAAGTTTTAAAAGTAATGAAAATTGTAATTATATTTTAACTTTTAAAAAATTATAATGAGGATTTTTAAGCAACACCTTAACCTAGTTTTGGTCTAGATGACGTTAAACACTGCCAGATTGGCTCGTATTTGGTCAAAAGGAACCTCAGGGTTACCGTGTATTAGGTCATGTATTGAGTATCTGAATCTAGCCTATTTGCCCCGCTATGCAGGCTCGCTGCTCCTCGGTGAGGAAAACATCGTGAGGAAACCTGGGCCTGCGTAGAGATTTAAAGATAGTGCGTGAAGTCGGCCAATCTGCACTGGGCCCGCGTGGACGACCGAGGTCTATACACACTTTACTGGGAGACTCGTGCCCCTCAGTGGGGACGTGTGATGAGCTGATGATGGCTCGATGCTCGGCTAGTGCGTTCTGTTGACGATCGCACATGGTCGATCGTATGGGTTGCCCAAAATTATTATCTCGAGTCCGTGTGCTCCTGAAGACACCTTAAACCGTTGGTCACGGCTACAATCTTAGGGTAGTAGTTGTCATTGGGCCCGCGTGGTGAGCTACGGCCCTATCTATACTAATATATAAAGCTGAAGAGTTTGTTTGTTTGAACGCGCTAATCTCAGGAACTACTGGTTCGATTTGAAAAATTCTTTCAGTGTTAGATAGCTTATTTATCGAGGAAGGCTATAGGCTATATATCATCACGCTACGAGTAATAGAAGCGGAGCAGCAATGAAGAATGTTTCAAAATCGGGGGTAATTTTTCATACTTGGAGCTTTCGCTGCGTACGCTGCGTAAACGGTTAAAGTTACACAAAAGTGATGTATGAGAGTATTGTTCTGCTTTTAATGGTCTACAAAAAAGTCCGCGACAGCATATGTCTATCTTTTAAGGTTAGCTCACTATAACATATTTTTTCCTAAAAAAATTCTGAAATTGACCCCAAACCTTCAAAGTTGGAGGGAGGGGAAATCGTATGTATAGTGATAAATGCAAGTACCGTGTTATCCCGAATTTAATGCGAGCGAAGCCGCGGGCAAAAGCTAGTCTCTTATAACTATGCTGTACAGGAAGCCATGTTCATTGAAATGAGATCTTAAAGGGTGATGATGATATGAGGTAGCTTTGTTACCATTTCTTTGCTTGAATATGTTTTCCCCAAATTGCCACTTCAGCTACCTACGGGTAAGACAGATGCAGTGATGGTAGAAATCAATATAAGTACCCGCCATTATTTTCCCAATACTCCCGCCATCCGACACCCGAACGACAGATGTGAGGTTTATTTTACCCGGTATTTTCACTAGCTACAGCCCCTCATCCCGAAACACATAAGGCAAAACACTTTTATTTCACGCGACTATCGGGGATATTACTTATTAAGTGAGCATCTTCATAATAGTCTAAATTGCAACCGCAAATAAACAATAAACAACCAGATGAACAATCTATCTGTGAAGTTACGGTAAGGAGACTAACATCTGTTGTCTCGGGTGACGGCGCAGTGCGGCATTGATGGAGGATAATAACTGTCTATCAGTTGTTGGTCTCCTTTAATGCCTCTGTCATGGTCTGGCGTATCACTTACCATCAGGTGAGCGTCCAGACCGCCATGTACACTTATCTCACTCAAAAAGTGATCGCGGCAAAAATCTGCCCAACGCGTCAGGGCTAAATTTTCATTTAAAATCACGTCGCTCGCTACATGTCATAATAAAAAAGTAGTGTGCTCGCGCTTTTGATTTTGTACTCTTTCTATGACGCGTTGAAAGGCCAAAATTTAAATAAATAATTTTACGGAATAGATATGGAATTATCAAACATATATCCGAGGCCAAATTCACTTCCCAAACATATCGTAGGTTACCAAGCCCTCCCCCAAACGCCCTAAGCCGAAGTTCGAGTCCTACTTTGGGGCACCCTTCGGCTCGTTTTGTAAATATTTAAGGCTGAGAGCTATATGCGATCGTCAAGGTTAAAGGTCATTTGCAACCAACAACAGTAGTTATTTAAAATAAAATAAATACAAAATATGGGAAAAAATATTGTCATTGCCATGCGTGTCGCAACAAACACAAATAGAAATCCCTCACGCACATCTCCACAATAACGAGATTTGTGCTTGTTGCTCCCCACCGTGAGCTCTAGGGAAAAATGGTTAATACGTCACGTCCGCCTCGTCCGCTGACGTTAATATTTGACGCATTTCCGCCGCACTCGGCGAAGGCTTGGGCTCAAAGCTCTTTGCGGGCAAACGGTGATGAACACAGCGCTAGTCACAATTAAAGCATTAAGCTTTTACAGTACACAGTTGTTTGTACTTCCCGTATTCTTGCTGTAGTAGCAGACTTTTCAACTAATAATAATTATTGATAAGTAGTAAAAGTAAATATCCACTGATATTCACACAGCGCCATCTAGCCCCAAAAGAAGCATTTGCCTGTAATATGGATACTACATATAAACATACTTACATACCTTTCTTTTGTAAATACATACACATTATACATGCAAAACACCCAGACAACAAACAGACATGTTCATGCACACAAATTTTTGTACTATTCGGGGACCAGACCCTTGTAAGAGACGACGTCTCAACCATGACACCAAATGGGTCGTCAGATATTATTTATTCACCATATTTTTAAACTATTTTTAATCATACAGTATATGAAATGGAGGCATAGTATTTAAACAATTGTCAACTAAGAAATAACTACATTCCTAACTAGAACTCAAAAGATTTAAATATATACTATATAGTAACAGTGAGCCCTCGTCACACTGTGACGGTGCTGTTTCCCTCGCGACGCGCGCTTTGTCGTGCGACGTCATGATAACACGACAATGTGCATTATGACAGCTATCACATGTTGGAGCTTAGAATGCATGTCTTATGGGGTATCCAATGTATTGTTTTATGTGTGATGCTAGATATCAAAGGTACTTTTACTCTTCAAAAAGAAACTAAGTAATTTCAACCAATGCTCTCATTTTGTAGGGAACAATATCGTACTGTTACAAAACTCCTTCGGCAAGTTATGTCAGGGGTTACCGGCATCTCCTAAAACAGTTTTATAATATATTCATTATCAGCTCATTAAACGTCCCCACCGAGGGGCACGAGCTTACCTGTATAAGGTGATTAGGCCTTAGTCATCCACGCGGGCCCAGTGCGGGTTTCCTCACGATGTTTTCCTTCACCGTAAGAACGTCGAATAACGTACATATATTTTTCGAAAACACATTGGTACGTGGCGGGATTTGAACCTCAGCCCTCCCGGTAGGAGGGCGACAGTCCACACCATTGAGCCACCGACGCTCTTATAATATATATATATTATATAGTTTTAAAAAAATATATATTTAATGAATATCCACTGACATTCACATAGCGCCATCTAGCCCTAAATAATTTAATTATTAAACGTGAAGCCTGTATTATGGGTACTTAACAACGGATAAGCATAGTTAAATACATTTTTGTTTTAGAAATACATACATATTATACATAGAAAACACCCAGACCATTACAAACAGACATGTTCATGCACACAAATTTGTACTGCCCGGGGACCCGGACCCTTGGTGTTGCAGCCGAGCTCTCAACCATTACAACAAATGGGTCGTCATATTAATATTACTTCGCCCTTTCTGGTACAAAAATGCTGACCTATCATTATAATAATACTGTTTTAAGAGATGGCAATAACACCTCAGGTCATCATCTTGGCGATTCCGCAATGCTTAAAGACAAAAGTTTTTGAACTATTCGTTCTACCCTTAATAACATACATAGCTGAAACATGGACACTGACTGCGGGTTCAGTTTACAATTCCAAGGCAATGGAGTGAGCCATGCTCGTGGTCGCTCTTACAGACAAAGTCAGAATTGATGTTATCCATGACAGAAATAAATTTAAGACATCAGCAAGTTGAAGTGGCAGGCCCACTACCACTTCAAGTTGCTGATCCGGTCGCACAAAAGGTCATGTATGTCGCAGAACCGATGACAACGGTCATCGGTTCTGCGACAACGGGATCGGACGAGTTCTGGAGTGGAAACCGCAAGCGTAGCGTAGGGTAGGACGCCCGGACCGATGACTAGCGAGAGGTCGCTGATGAAGCCTGGATTAGGTACCTTCATCCTATTTTAATATATTGAAATTGTAACCCAGTACGGGGAGGTTTGTGCCCTTCTATACGGTCGTATAATGAGCTGATGATGATGAACCCTACAACAAAATCTAATAAATGATCTTCATTTCGTACTTTGTTCCTATAATTTGGTATTCAACCTCGACAAAGTACTTGCAGAGATTAAGCTCGAGGACAACGACCCGAGGGTAACCTTTTCATGTATTCGGGAATTTATAATTAACAAATACTCCTCGCTAAGTGGTTTTTACCCAGTAAATTAAGTACACTCCGTAGCACCCGAAATGTTATTTCGTCGTCGACGCGCCACGGTGCCTACGTCACCGCGTCGATAATACGCGTTCATCTCATAACATTCTAAGGTAATGCTGTATTATTTACGTTACTGAGTGTACAGGACGGTCAGGGGGTTCACCTGATATCAA
The DNA here is from genome assembly GCA_019425675.1 of Leucinodes orbonalis. Taxonomy (NCBI): domain Eukaryota; kingdom Metazoa; phylum Arthropoda; class Insecta; order Lepidoptera; family Crambidae; genus Leucinodes; species Leucinodes orbonalis. The sequence goes on along the minus strand of PQWD01004739.1, from coordinate 33,733 downwards.
GTGATGTGCCTGACCATAACAGAGCAGCATTGAAGAAGACTAATAACTTATAGCCAGTTATTATTGCAATGCACTGCACCCGTCCCTTAGACAACAGATGTTAAGTCCCTGCCCTCGTCCCGAAACGAAACGAAATGCACTTGTATTCTACGGGGCTATATCTGGTATTGCAGTTGTACCTACCTAGACGAAACAGTACCGAGTCAACCACCTAGTGTACCGAACTTGCACAGTTAAACTAAATCAAAATTCAATCAAGTTGGTTAAAAGCTTTTATTTTATTGACGACCCATTTGGTGTCGCGGTTGAGAGGTCGACTGCAACACAAAGGGTTCCGGGTTCGATCCCCGGGCAGTACAAACATTTGTGTGCATGAACATGTCTGTTTGTAATGGTCTGGGTGTTTTCTATGTATAATATGTATGTATTTACAAAAAAAAATGTATATAAGTATATTTATCCGTTGTTTAGTACCCATAATACAGGCTTCACGCTTAACTTGGGCTAGATGGCGCTGTGTGAATGTCAGTGGATATTATTATTTATTTTTGACTGCTGTCTCTCTATCTGTTAGTTTCGTGGGGATAAATTTCTCGACTGAATTAAAGATTACTTCCACTTAACTGTTTCGTGTAGTTTGGTTTATATTATGTCTGTTATAATTTTTTTGTATGTTATAAGTGTACAGGACGGTCTGGACGCTCACCTGATGGTAAGTGATACGCCAGACCATCACAGGGCGGCATTAAAGCCAACAACTGATAGACAGATATTATCCTCCATCAATGCCGCACTACGCCCGTCACCCGAGACAACAGATGTTAGGTCTCCTATACCCGGTAATTTCACTATTATATTTAATTATTAATATATTTAATTTATTATATAAGAAAACTTTAATATTTTTTTATTTCCAATGGAAGCAATAAATAGTAAATAGTTTACATTTTAAACATATCCACTTGGCATGTGCTTACAATCTGTTGAAATGATTTAGCCGAAAGGGCAATATGATAATGTAAGCAGTTCTATCTCCGCACGCGCTGACTCACCGTCCGAAGCGATCTATTGATCAGTGAACATATTTACAATACGCCTTATCCATAAATACGCACATTCACAAGTGCCGATTTTATTTTTGTCCTATTATTTTCAGAATGTATAGAATGTGAACGTGACTTCACAATTGTTTGTTTGAGGTTTTTGTTTTTGGTTAGGCGATAGTGTGTGGTTATAATAATCATCTGTAATTGTAAGATGTTAATCAAACTGAAATAAATTGTCATTAAAAAAGCATATCGCAGTCTACTGCTGGACAATGGGGGAGCCATTTTGTTTCAGATATCCCGGTTTTCCGCTTTTCTCATCAAGCCTCCACCAGCGACCTTCCGCAAGTCGTCGGTCCATCGGGCAAAAATCGACACAATATGTTTCTATTGTTACAATTGGTTAACGACCCATATGGTGTCATGATTGAACCGTCGGCTGGTACTCCAAGGGTTCCGGGTTCGATCCCTAGGCAGTACTTACATTTATGTGCATGAACTTGTCTGTTTGTTTTATTAGTAGTATGGTTTGTGAGTTTCGATGGCGCTGTATGATTGTGATTGGATTGAACTTGGTTTTCAATGTCGTTTATGTTGTTGTTATTATGCAATTTCTCATACTGTTTATGAAAATCTCAAAAAATTCAAAATTCAAAATTCTTTATTCAAATTAGGCTTACAAAAAGCACTTATGAACGTCAAAAAATATACAAAAATATAATAAAAAGTACTAAAATAAAAATATTAATTTTGACGCTTTGAAAAAAAGCGCTTCAGTGGTTTGGCCTGTTGATTTCTCAACAGGCCAAAAACGAAGCACCCAAGAAAACTCAACAGTGTAGCCTTTTTTAAAAACAATTACTTAATGTAACAGTATATCATAAACACTGAAATAGCTGAGCAGTTTAAGACCACGGATTTTTATCACATAAATATTCGTCAATAGTGTAGTACCCTTTTTTAGAAATTGTAAACCAATTTATGCTAGACCATGATGGACATTGATAAATATTGCAGCTTATAACATAGTCTGTAAGCGTGTTTGTAGAACGTGACGGACGGTTCTCTTAAATAGTTGATTGGAAAAACTGGATCATATTTGTAATATCAATGTCTTGTTAAAAGAAATAAATTATAATACTAAAGCAGTGTTTTTGTTCCGACCTTGCCTTGATAACTTATGATTGCTACATACTTACAGTGAATGTACAGTTTGGCTTACACAATACCCAGTCTGCAGTGCCAAATATCCATACGTGAAATTACTGTTATTACTAGTCGGTTAGAGCGTCGGTGGCTTAGTGGTGTGGACTGTCGCCTTCCTACCGGGAAGGCTGAGGTTCAAATCCCGACACGTACCAATGTATTTTCGAATTTTCGAAAAATATATGTACGTTATCCGACGCTCTTACGGTGAAGGAAAACATCGTGAGGAAACCTTCATGCACGCCGGCGAAGAGATTCGAAGGTTGTGTGTGAAGTCGTCCAATCCGCACTGGGCCCGCGTGGACGACTAAGGCCTAATCACCCTATACGGGTAGGCTCGTGCCCCTCGGTGGGGACGTTTAATGAGCTGATGATGATGATGATGACTAGTCGGTTCACAAAAATATTGCTTTTATAATGTAGATAGATACTTCTTCATTAAATAATAATTTAAACAATTACGAATTCAGTTTGATGATACAGAATTTTAGCGATTCGTTGCTCACGTATTGTACCGGCGGCCGCTTGTTCATAAGTTCTCTCCAAATCGCCGCCGTACTTCCAAAACCAACGCGTCGCTAGAGTGACAACGCGCCTTCAAACCTAATTGGCTATGTAGAAGATTTTCTGATACAGTTCCAGTGCACTCGACTCTACAGCGAGATAGATGTGGCATCTTTGGCTTTTATAATCAGTAATGTTAGGCGTGGGCGGAGAGGCGAAGGCGGGCGCGGGGGGGGGGGGGGTACAACAATCTCATTACACGCACTGCAAGCAAGAATACGGGAAAGGAGACCGGGTGATGTGTGGAACATGGTTGAATTACCGATTTTAATATTTAACGTACACAAAAACCTCGGTTCTTTTTCACATAGGAAGGGATTTATTTTTTCACAAATTATATATTTGCTATATACTTGCAGGTGGGCAACATATACACGTACTGTGGTCAGGCGTTTTACTACCAAGTGAGCGAACTGACGTCCCATTATCTTTATGACATACATAAAAAACGTGTTTTGTTCGCTTTGCATAATATTTTAATAATTTCCATCACGTCTATCTAGAAACCTATCAATGAGATTCATTTACAATATTTCGCGTTAGTATTAAATAAAACTGCAGTGTATATTTTAGCGTTTCCATAACGACTGACGACTGACGACTTTATTTATAGACAAGAAACAGAACACTGATTATAAATTGATAGTATGAATATGAAACGGCTAACTCGTACAACATAATTATTTCATAAACAAAACATTGAACAATTTATGTTCAAACATATTGGTCTCATCATGTGTATACAATATAACACGTTATATAAAAAAGGTAACTTTGAGAAATCCTAGGTAAAAAGTGGTTCTATTTTGTAAAACAAACAACAGGTGGCGGCCGCCCCTCGCAATCACGTCGCGAGACGACGCACGCCTTGGCGGGTTAAGGTGCAGTCGTTTACACTTAACAGTTTTTAAAAGAACTTTATTAGAATTACTTTTATCGAATTAATTGTCAAAATATACAATATACCTGACCATGTGTAAGACCATTAGCTTAGGTACTGGAATCTCCTTATAGTTATTAAAGAAAAGATTTTTTCTTCTTCTAAGTCGTTAGCACACTTGGCCAAGTGGTCGTGGTTATGAGGTAAGAAAGGTTGAGTGGCACGCTTGACAATGTTCCGCCACTCCGCTCTGACCGCCGCCTGTCTAGTGCACCGGTATAGGGGGCCCCCGTCTGCTGCCTTGACCTGGTCGCTCCAGTGCGTTTATGCCCTGCCGCATCAATATCTATCAATTTTCCCTGAACCACGAGGCGCTCCACGGAGTTATCACTTTGCCGCGACAATTGCCTAAAGAAATTTAGAATCCGAGCCTGAACAATGGACGACAGCCGCTGCTTGATACCGAGCTCCTGGATTATGGATTCGTTAGTCCGGAAGACAAAAACAAAATATAAGAACTTATTTCTCTTGACTATTAATTCATTTATTTATTTCATTTAATAGAAATATCCACTGTGTTAGAAATTACAATACAAGACATATTGGTCGTTCTCGTTGTATGTGTAAAAAATTAAAAATTATTTTAAATAATTTTTAATTTAATTTTTATTTCATACTTTTTATAGTAGTTAGGTTAAGTTAGATTTTAGTATATAGACAGACACGTCAAACTTATAACATCCCTGTTTTTACTTACTTACTATTGTAATGTACGAATCATTTCCTTTCATTTGATACCCCACTCGGGCATATTTGTAAACAATCGGTTTTTCATTCCCACTTTCATCCCCTATATCTTATAAACGGCTTAACCGATTTTAATAAAACATAGCTAAGAACACGCTCGAATAAATGACCTTTCAAACAAAAAAAAATAAATCAAAATCGGTCCACTCGTTCGGGAGTTATGGTGCCACAGACAGACATACTGACTCACACACAGACACACAAACACGTCAAACTTATAACACCCCTCTTTTTGCGTCGAGGGTTAAAAATGACCAGCAACTCAATCAATCCAGTAACATTCTCTTCAATGAGGTCTTGGCCTTTAAATAGATAGGTAGATGCTTTGATCTTACAATTAGGGGTATCATGAGTACTGCAGTAAAAGTACAAAACTATCTCAAATTACTTGACTCAGTTAGAAAAAAATAAAAAATATTTACCACAAATGCTAGATCTAATGGGAAATAGAACTAACAATCGCGCAAAGAGCGTAAATTTTAGATGTAGCCGCTAGGCGATAAATTGGCAGATTTGACGTATCAAAAGTTATCACAATAGTAATCGCGTTAATGATCGTTCGACGTTATCCGTTATTGTGGCCACAGCATTACAGGGTATCACTTGCGTATGCCAGTTATTATACGAAGAAATATTATAGGAAGAAATATTCATACCCATAGGAAAATATTCTTGGATACGATAAAAATAATATATTACCACAAGTAGGAATATAAATTAGGTATCGTTCACGGCCAAGGGCCAACATGGAAATAAAAATTACAATAATCCATGAATATGTTGAAAATCTGTCGATAAATATGTATATGGCTAGGGTTGAACAGGAATATATTTAGTTACTTACTTGATGCCACGAAAGGGAAGAGAATGCTGATACATTGAGGCAAAATTTAGTGTTCATAATAACACACGTATATACAAAATGTGACATAGGCTAAGTGCATAAAAAGGAGGCTGGATAAGTCTAGGTATAGGACTGCAATAGGCTGAACTGGTATACCTCTAATGTGAGATATATTTCGTCAATTTTATTATAACAATTGACCTCTGCTAAAGATTTACAGTTATATTAAATTTAAAATCTGTTAACACAGTTAGTTAGCTTAAAACTTAAAATAAAGACGATTTATTATAAAATGTTGACTGATTTTGATTTTCTGTTGTGTGAAACTAAGTGTCGTAGGTAATTTATTCAATGCTACGATAAAAGTAGTACCATGTAGAATTTAGTATAACTATGCTACGTACAGTAAAATATGTTTCGTAGCAAACATGAACGTGTTGGGTAAATTATGACAGTTACGTATAAATTATGCATTGCAGAATTTGTTTTCCTTCAACAATTTTTTAAAGAGATGAGTCCTAAGTTACGCAATTGGCCCGTAATTTAATTATTGATCTTGAATGATAAAGTAGATACAATTATTTAAAAACTATTGCTCAAACGGCTACTTGCAGAGCGTTATTTTAATTAGACAATTCACAAAAATACTGAGTTTTGTGGTCAGCACTCTTATATCATTTTTATTCTTACAGCTTTCTTTCCGTATGTTGACGAACTTATAGGCGGAGACTTGTTGTTAGCATTCTTTTAAACTGAAGTTGTATTTTTGTAAATATTTATTCTGTAGGTCTTACGAAATTAATTAAATAAAATAAACATTAAATTTCTATAGCAACAAATCCAAAGTGTATTATGATAAGAATATAAAAAAAATGATTTCGAGTTAGTAGGAACTCCTAAATGAAATAAAAACAAAAAAATATAATGTCCACCGCGAAATAGTTTCCCTTTAACATCCCATATTCCACGTCCAAAGCAATCGCAGGCCACATTGTATTAATTTAATAACGGGCAGTCCCGCGGGCGGCGCGCGACACCGCCCTCGGGAGCGCGCCCGCCTTATAAGGCAGCGGAGGAGGCATCGCTGAGCACTACTCCTTCGGCTGCAGGGCTGGGAACATGGCTTCGGATCCTCGCACCAACTGACATGTAAGTGAAAATTTTGGTTGTCCTAAATAAAGCTTAACACATTAATTACCATCACGACTTTCAATATTTGTTCACGGATGCCAATGTGCGATGGACTGGCTCAAATGACTTGTCATCATCTCAGTCATCGGCACTTATGCTGTTCTTTGAGCAATGTGTCCTAACCGTTAAACATGGACACTGATTGCGGGATTAGTTCACAAGTGTTGCTCGGGGTTTCTCTTAGAGATTAATAACAAAGGTACAACTTGCAGCAAGCTGAAGTGGCAGTGAGTCACGTAGACGAGTGCTGAGGTAGAGATTGCGTCTTGGCAAGAGTACCGCAGATGTCCTCTGGCCCGATAACTTAAAAGGTCGTGGTAGGGCTGCATGAGAAAAGCGGAAGACCGAGATATCGAGAGGCACTAGAGGACTGCGATAAGTTGAAGAAAGATAATCATTACGGCGATAGTTCCTCTGAACAGATATACACCCACGGTTGATGTTGTACGACTGGTTGAACTTTACTGTTTTTAAGCAGAATGCAGATTGGTTTGGGTCAAAAGAGATGGATGTTAGATTATCATCATCATCAGCTCATTAAACGTCCCCACCGAGGGGCACGAGCGCGTGGACGACTAAGGCCTAATCACCCTACCCGTATAGGGTGATTAGGCCTTAGTCGTCCACGCGGGCCCTGTGCAGATTGGACGACTTCACACACAACCTTCGAATCTCTTCGCAGTCGTGCATGAAGGTTTCCTCACAATGTTTTCCTCCACCGTAAGAGCGTCGGATAACGTACATATATTTTCGAAAATTCGAAAACACATTGGTACGTGTCGGGATTTGAACCTCGGCCACACATTGAGGCACAGTCCAACCAAGAGAGTATTTAAGGACAGGAGTCCTTAAATCCTCTCTTGTCCTTAAAAATCTTGACTTCTCACTGTCTCTTCAACCTATTGCAATCCACTGCAGGCTATCGGTCTCCCTTTTTCTTGTACCTTCCTTATTATTTAAGGAGATATAAAGATGTTATAAAATGGTCTGTTTATGTGAGAGAATTAGGTACCAATACCGAAAACTCGCTGTTATTCTGCGTATTCACTCTAGGATTATAATGACCTACAGTGAATTAAATTCATTCATCACTTACTTTTGGAGTACTCAAAGAAAATTTCTTTTGCAGACATTAACATGATGACAAAAGGGATGTTCATATCGGCGCTGGTGCTCATCTTCACTGCCGGCGCCCTCGGGGCTAAGCCGCCCACCATCCGCGCGCCCGCCCACCAACACACAGTCCACGTCCGCTCTATTGACGACACCTACGAGCCCTTCTGGCCTAGCAGGGGCAAGAAGGAACTAAACGCAGGCTCTGACGATGACCCACCCTTCTGGGGCAGCAGGGGCCGGAGAGACTCTTCAGAGGAAGATTACCCCGATACTCAAAAATCTTTATCACCTCCTAACACAAAAATCTCTGATGAGGTATACGGCAATTTCAAACAATCGCGAGACGACACCGCGATACCATTTTGGGCACAGCGCGGCAGGAGAAGTTCGGAGGAGTTGATCGACACTGACCTGCCCCGACGACGTGTTTTGGGGCAGCCGAGGCAGGCGACAGGAGGACGAACCTTTTTGGGGAAGCAGAGGTCGCAGACAAGACGACTCGCCGTTTTGGGCAAGTCGCGGACGACGGGACGACGAACCGTTCTGGGGAAGCAGAGGGAGGCGAGAAGAATCGCCCGTTTGGGGCCACCGCGGCAGACGCGACGATGATATTCCTTTTTGGGGACATCGCGGACGGAGAGATGAGCCTGAACCATTTTGGGCTAATCGAGGAAGAAGAAAAGAGTCTGAAACGTTTTGGAACGGTTGGGGTAGGCGCAAACAGGATCTCAAGGATTCAATATTGAATGCTATTAATGACGTAGAAAAGGATATTGAAAATCTATCGAGGCTCCGAAGGAGTCCCTACGATAATTCGTTTTGGGCTAATAGATCCAGAGATAGTAAGCTTAAACACTTATTTACCGGCACCCCGAGAACTAAATCACTTCTTCCTTTCCATTCAGTCGAGCCAGGTACAGTTCTCGATAGTAGAATTTACGCCGAAGAACCTCATTACATAATAGTTGAAAGGAGCAGCCGCGCCTCCGGTGAAGTGGACCCGTTCTTCATATCGCGCGGCAAGAAATATTACATCGACTACGGCATGGCCAAAGGTCCCAGAGACCGGCGCGGTGCAATTGAGGAAATCGTAAAGTCGGTCAGAAATGACCCCTTTTATATAGCTAGAGGCAAAAAGGACGCCAGCGTTGTGAAAGTCGGTAACTCGACTATGTCTCGTGAAGAATTCTCAAAAGCCAAGGAGCTAATTTGCGCTACGGTGGATTTAATAAAGATGAAAGATAAGACTAAGAGGGAGGTCGATGATAATGAACGAGATCGAAGAACGACGTTGAAGAAACTCGCTGCTCAGTTACAAATGGACCCATACTTTGTGAGCAGGGGCAAGAAAAGCGACGAAATTAGCAGCAAACAAGATCTTATTATAGATTTCATTAACGAAGTGGCGCAGAGATGCTTTTAAATTAATGACTAAGCCCGCAATTTGCATAAGGAAGCGGAGCCAAATAAAACTCTTTTTATTTGAACTAAGTATTAAATTTAAAAAGGATACATATCAAAAAACTTATTAAAGTACTTACTCAGGTACTAAAACTTATCTGTATTTTATTGCCCTAACATATCAATTATATATAGTAATTAAGTGATCTAATTTAAAATTGAGTTCGCTCATGATGTGGTAAATTGCAAATTATATTTGTAAAAATATAAACGTGTTGTAGAATGCATGAAATAAAACAAATTCATGTTAGTGCGACCTCCTTTTATTCTCAGTAGTTATAAATAAAGGATACATCTTCCAAACACACTATTTTAAAATTGGTTGCTCTGATGACGGGGCAGGTAACAATGGATATAATTTGAGCAATCACAAATTTAATTCTAATTCTAATGTATTTCCACCAGGGAACAAATGGTTTTCGATGCTAAGTCAAGGTACACTGATCTTAAAGTAAACTGATTTTGTACTAACTTTGTGAATGTCCATCTCTAAAGGTGGCACGAATAAAAATACTATCTTTGAATAGCAGTTCTCATGTAATCCAAAGAAAATGCATACAAAAACTTACAAAAAAAATTATGACATTAGGTACCTATTATCGTAATAAAATATATTTGACTTCTTTATACGAATCACCAATACTCCATATACAATATCACAACTACTTAAACAGCAAAATCTTGTATTGATATGATTAACATACATACCATAAAAGATTCCAAAACACTTTACAGATTTTTTATAAAATGTGTATAAGGTACGCAAAACGTCGCAACCTGTTCCTATTAAACTCGATAATACTGCATCCATTATAAATTATCTTCCAAAAACATTTGATAAACCTTTCGGCATAATGATGATATCCGACATTTGATGTCCTAATTAATAGTTAATAATCTCAAAATACACTTTTCAAGTACGCTCGAGAGCGCAAAACATTTTAGTTTATAACATATATATATAACATTAGCATACATCAACGTTTAACTTTAAACGAAAGCTGGAATAATACTAACATTTATCTCCGACTTTACAATATAGAGAGGCGCGGTTCACCGCCACCTCAATTAGAATATTGACTATCATAATAAAGTCATTTCGCTTATCGTGAAGTTACCCCTTCAATTGTGAGAGTGTCACATAGTAAAAAAACTTCAGATAATGTTCCATAAAGTGATGTCAAAGTCCCACAAAAAATGTGGGAATCTGTCACTGCAACTGTGGTAGGATCTTCGATTCGTCAACCATTTCATTTCCATGAAGGTCCGTTTCAGAAAAAGTGTGGAAGTATGTCACTATAATTTTGGATCGATCTCAGTCGAACTGCCAACATTCTTTGTGGCATTACTGTGAAGGTCCATTCCATAGAAAGGCGTGGAAATATTTTTTATGGATGACGACTTTTAATGGATGGTCTTCGATCCGTGGACATCTATATTCCATTTCCGTTCCGTACAATGTATGGGAATATATCACTGCTACTAAGGAACTCAGTCGATCCCTTAACCATTCCATATTCCTGAAGGTACATTTCGTTTAAACGCGCCACAGCAGCAAATAGTTGGCGGAGTCCACAAGGCATACTCAATGACGGTGGCATTGCGGCATCAAGCGTCAACACATTCCATTTCCGTTCCAAAAAAGTGTGGAAATAATCAATGAGACTGTAAATCAGTCAATCAATCCATTTCCACAAAACGTATACAATGTGTCACTGCGATTTTGTAAGGATCTCAGTTGACTCGTCAGTCATATCATATCTCCGAAGTCTAGTACAGACGCGCCACAGCAGCAAAAGGTTGGTGAAGTCCTCACGTCCAGCGTCTGCAGTGGCGGCGATATTGCAGAAGTTCTCGTACCCGTCGCCATCGGAGATGACGAGCGTCAACATATTCCATTTCCGTTCCATAAAAAGTGTGGAAATAATCAGAGACTGTGAATCAGTCGATCCGTCAACCAATCCATTTCTACAAAACATGTAGAAACGAAGTGTAGTTCAGACGCGCCACAGCAGCAAATGGTTGGTGGAGTCCTCGCGTCCAGCGTCCTCAGTGGCGGCGGCGTTGCGGAAGTCCTCGTACCCGTCGCCGCCGGAGATGACGAGGGTCTCGGTGGGCTGCGGGTCGGGCCCCGCGGGCCCGGCGGGCGGCGGGTCGGGCCCGGCCCGGCCCCGCCCCGGGCCCGCGCTCGGCGCCGGCCTCTCCACCACCGTGAGGAACCGCACGTGCCCCGTGTGCCCGTGGGGGACCTGCACAACACACTTATTACTTACAACGAACAATTCAGGAAAAAGGTTAACTATATGTGACTATGGGTTGGCACTGTAATTCTGTGTTTTTAAATGAAATAAATAATATTTGATTTGATTTGACTTATTACACACACTTGTAGTATGTGAAGCTTACTCCCCTTACGCACGCACACACCGACCCACAGCGTGTGTGTGTGTGTGTGTGCGTGTGTCTGTGTGCGTGTGTGCGGCGTGCGTGTGTGTGCGTGTGGTGTGTGCCGTGTGGTGTGTGTGTGTGTGTGTGTGCGCGTTACCTGTGAGGCCGGCGAGCGTGGCGGTGAGCAGCACGCCGGCGCTGGTGCCGACCCACAGCGTGTCGGTGTGTGTGTGTGTGTGTGTGTGCGCGCGTTACCTGTGAGGCCGGCGAGCGTGGCGGTGAGCAGCACGCCGGCGCTGGTGCCGACCCACAGCGTGTCGGTGTGTGTGTGTGGTGTGTGTGTGCGCGTTACCTGTGAGGCCGGCGAGCGTGGCGGTGAGCAGCACGCCGGCGCTGGTGCCGACCCACAGCGTGTCGGTGTGTGTGTGTGTGTGTGTGTGTGTGTGCGCGTTACCTGTGAGGCCGGCGAGCGTGGCGGTGAGCAGCACGCCGGCGCTGGTGCCGACCCACAGCGTGTCGCGCGCCGCCGCCAGCGCCGTCACCCGGAGGCACGCGGCCTTGTGCTGACGGATTATGTCGTCGCAACCTAACACATACAATAATAACATTACATTTGTTAAAAAAAACACACTCATCAACCTATTGCAGTCTACTACTGGACATAGGTCTCCCCCATTTTGCGTCAGATAGGTCCTCCGCTTTCTTCATCCAGCTTCCATTGTAACCGTCGCGTCGTTAATCCATCAGGCCGGAGGGCGTTCTACGCTACGCTTGCCAAGAGGGGGTTTCCACTGCAGATCTCGTGAGCTCCAATGGCCATCGGTTCTGCGACATACATGACTGATCCATTGCCACTTTAACTTGCTGATTCTGCGGGCTATGTCGGTTACTTGAATTCTCTTACAAAAATAATATCTTTTTTAACCGACATCAAAAAAGGAGGTTCTCAGCAAGGCTTGGAACCGGTTAAAAATATACCGGTTAATAACGGTTTTACTCCGAACTATTGTGGAGAACGCGAACGTTTAAAGAACATTATTTTGAACTAAATTAACCGGTTTATTCGGCGAGCAACGTACACTATGACCGGGGTCGGGCGCGCGGAAGCGGAAAGTATAACGCGCGCATGCGCTTGTAAATAAACAAATAGAAGTTGCGACTTGTTTATAATTGCTTAGAGAGACGCGTGCGACGTACCACACTGTGCATGTGCAGTTGATCTATTTGAAATGAAATGAAAAGTGTTTATTCAGTTTGTCCTTACAGAACACTTATGAATGTCAAATGAAGCTTTCACTGGTTCGGGAGTATTTCCACTGAGAAGAACCAGCAAGAAACTCAGTAGTTACTCTTTTCAAAATATTTGTGTTAATACAGAACCATTGTAATCAAATAATTAAATAAACCAAATTATATTTACAATTTTTTTATATTAAGTATTNTAGCAAGCGGTTATTATATCCAATGACCAACACCGTTGCCTGTTGTGGATGCTTTTGATACGCTGCCATAAAGTGCTAGCCCCTGCGCCACCCATAAGAAACTTCAATAATATTCAATTATTTAAAACACAACTTTTGTAGGCCAAAAATTACAAGTATGAGTCACTGTGTAATTATTTCATATAGGTATCTTTACATACCTGTCTTTAATATAACCTATCTTAATCTAAGTACGTTTAGTTATTATAAATGTATACTCGATATTTTAACAATGAAAATGAATGAAAATGAAAAGTGTTTATTCAGTTTAGGTCCTTATATAACACTTATGAATGTCAAATGGAGCTACCACTGGTTCGGGAGGTAGTTTTCCACTGAGAAGAAACCAGCAAGAAACTCAGTTGTTACTCTTTTCAAAATATTTGTGTTTAATACAGAATCATTTGTATTCAAATTAATTATATAAAGCAAATTATATTTACAATTTTTATTATATTAAGTATTGGTAAAAATATAATAATCTAAAAAAGTACTATTAAGCAGTTAAGTATATTTTTGATTCCATTTTAGCGAATGAAAAAGCAGAAAAGTAGTAAATAAGCCGTTTAAACAACACAAATAAAGCATATATATAAAAAATATATATTTAAGATTATATTTATATATGTAAGAAATGGCGTCTCATTTTGACCCGCAACCACAATTACATGATATAGAATTTAAGCAATTTATTAACGTCACAACCTGGTGTGATTTCATCCATGAAAACCAGTCATCATTAAATATCATTCACGTTAACGTATGTTCGCTAAGGAAACACTACAATGAATTATTAGCAACAATACACGATTGCATTGATGGTCTCGACATAATATGTCTATCAGAAATAAATATTAAAGAGTGTGAGGTAGATATGTATAAAATAGACGGCTATAACATATTCTCCTGGACGAGGGAAAAGAAAAGAGGTGGGGGAATCTTGCTGTATGTTAAAAGTAATATAACATTTACAAAGCATGACGTACGAATGCGACATTGTGAAATTATAACGGGGACCTTATCTACCGATAACTACGTCATGGAAATGCTTATTACCTACAGACCGCCTCACACCAATAGGAATAGCTTTGTTAATGAATTAAAATGTTTAATTAAAAATATTTCCACTGATCTACTAGTGATTGGAGACATTAACATTAATATTCTCGGTCAGCACCACGATCAGACAGCAACCACCTATCTAAACCTAATGTACAATTATGGACTGCAATGTGGTATACGGGGCGTGACGCGAGAGAGTATAATTGCGGAGCGCAAGACAGCGTCATGCATCGACCATATCTTTGTACGAACTGCGGCCGGTTTTATTTGTGCGCGTATACCGTTACAACAAGAATTGCTGATCATTACGTAATCGGCCTGACAGCTGACTTGAAACGGAAAACGGCGGAGCTTGGGACAAAAGTGTGCATTAATAATAAACTAGTGTTTAAAAAGCTACAGGCAGTGAAATGGACAGATCTTTTAAGTGTTAATGACCCACTAAAATTGTACTCAGAAATATTAGACATATTTAGAAATATTTACCAGGACTGCTCTTATGAACAAAAACCTAGTACTAAAAGAATTCCTCAAGCTTGGGTAAGTAAATTATTAGTAGATCATATTGAAAGAGAGATATGCTCTTTAGACACTGGAAAGCTCAACCAAATAATAATAATCGTAGACTAGAGTACACAAGACAAAGAAATGTTACTAATAAACTTATAAATGAGGCTAAAAACAAACACAGAAAAGGTTATTTTGGATTGTAATGGGAACATTAAACGTATCTGGGAAACTATAAATAATTGGCTAGGAAAAAATAAATTATCAATAGATAACATAATACAGAAATATATGCCCAAACAGTATTCTAAAAAGTTTATATGTGATCAGTTTTGTCATACATTTACTAATGAAATAACTAATATTATACATAAATGTCAGACGTCATTTGTCGAGAGAAGTACTTATGTTAATGTGAGCAAAGTGAGCTTTAGATACAGACCAGTGACACAAGAGGAAATAGAAAAAATAATAGACAATTTTAATAGTAATAAAAGCGCAGGCTCTGACAGTATTCGAATAAAGGACTTAAAATATTAAAAAATTGATAAGTCCTGTTTTAACTAGCTTTATAAATATGTGCCTCAGACAAGGCTTGTATCCTGATGAATTAAAACATGCAGTTATAAGACCTATTTACAAGCAGGGATCGCATGCTGAATTTTCTAACTTCAGACCAATAGCAATTCTTAATATTATTAATAAAATTGTAGAAAAAGTGATTGTAAATCAAATGACTGAATTCCTTGAAAAAAATGAATTGCTAACGGAGGCTCAGCATGGGTTTCGACGCGGTAAAAGTACGGCGACTGCTTTGGCCGAATTTGCGAATGATGTCAATGGGTGTCTGAATGATCAACACATAGTATTGGCTATTTTTATTGATTTTAAAAAGGCCTTTGATACCTTAGATCATTCGGGCCTTCTCCAGGCCATGGATGAATGTGGTATCAGAGGACCTATAAATAATTGGTTTAAAGAATACCTTCATAACAGGTCGCTGCAGGTTCGGGTGTGTGGTGTAAATAGCGAAAAAGGTGCAATTCGCTACGGAGTGCCAACTGGCTCTGTATACGGCCCAATTGGATACATAATGCATGTAAATAGCATGCCTAATGTTCTAAAAAATGTAGGTGTTATATGTACGCAGACGACACCTGCCTAGTATATAGTGGTAAAGACCAAAATGAGATCCGGAGTCAGGTTCAGGAGGACTTTAATAATGTATTACGATGGGCACACGATAATGGGTTAATTATAAATGTTAATAAAACAAAATGTATGATCATTCACTCACCCCAAAAAGCAACCTGTTGATATACCCATCGTAGGGCACACCTATGACTGCCTCCATAAAAGTAATATAAGTTGTAACTGCAGTCATTTAGAACAAGTCGAATCTTATAAATATCTGGGATTAGTAGTAGACAAGCACTTTTCATGGAATATTCATGTGGATGCAGTGTGTACAAAATTGCGTGCGATAATGGCTAAATTATATTGTGTAAAGAGTATAGTCAGTAGGAAACTTTTATTTGTGCTTTATTATGCCCTGGTGGATGCTGTTCTAGCATACGGACTGGGTGCGTATGGACTTACCTTTCCCTCGTACATCATGAAAATAAGACAGATACAAATAAGAATTTTAAAACTATTAACGGACAAAACCACCAAAAAGGCACTGAAGAAAGATTATGATAAATTATTTAAAATATGCAGAATACTACCAATTGAAAATAAGGTTAAATTAACTATTTTATGTGAACAGTATGAAGTGCAAAATATAAAAAGGAAAGAATATTTACGTACCCAACCCGTATGTCCAAACATAAGAAATTATATGTGCCAAGAATAAATAATTATTATGGAAAACGTGAAAGGCGATGGTTAGTACCTATACTTACTAATGAGTTACCCAAGGACGTTTCTATTCATATTAAATCGAGGAATGCACTAAAGAAAAGGTTAAAAAAACACTACCTATCTCTGTGTCCGTAGGTTTAAATTTATTTATATTTTAAAGGCATTCGTCTAACTAACAAACATACCGACAAACTTTGGCGATTTAAATACTGATATTACATAAACGTTATAATGAAAAATGTTAATCGTTAATATAGATTTAATAAATATATAGATAAAATAAATGTATAGAAATAAGTATAAATTTTAAAGTAAATATTAAGCACATTCTTGTTATGATAGCGAGAACTGCTGCCGACAAACTGCATGTGCAGTTTGGCAGATTATTATAAATGTATCTAGTGTTTAAGTTTTTATTAAATAAATAAAAAAAAAAAAAAATATATATATAAATTTAAATAGATGATAACAAAAAAAACAAAAGTAGTGCAGGCGTGGAGATCAACATGTACATGAGTTTTTATCATTTATATAATCTTCAATACTATAGTAAGCTTTTTTTGTTAAAATCGAATTTGACATGAGACTTAAATTTATGCAGGCGTAAATCAATTACATTTTGTGGTAGCTTATTAAATATTTTAATGCTTAATCCCACAATGAGTTCCCGACCTTATGCATCTAAGATTTGAACGGCAAGTTTGTGTTTGTTCCTAGTGTTCAAACTATGATTATCTGACTTTTTTGAAAATACATGTAAATTTTTGTGTACATAGATGACGCAGTCTAGAATGTACTGAGACGGTAATGTTAAAATATTTATTTGTTTAAATAATTCCCTGAGTGAGTCACGTGATTTAAGGCCGTATATGGCACGGCTGGCTCTTTTCTGCAATACAAAAATTGTTTGTAGATCAGCAGCAGACCCCCACAAAAGTAGACCATAAGACATCACGCTGTGAAAATAGCTAAAATACACAAGTCTTGCTGTCGCAATATCAGTGAGACTTTTTATCTTCCTTACAGCATATGGAGCGGAACTGAGGCTTCCTGCCAAAGCTGCAATATGCGGACCCCACTGCAATTTTGCGTCTAATTTTATACCCAGGAAAACGGTTGAATTTATTACTTCCATGGGTCCTTTATCCAAAGTGATGATAGTATCATTGTGGTTTGGGGTGGTTCTCCTAAGTCTTACCTCATTAAACTTGAAAGGGCCCAGAGCAGTTCTGAAAATATGCACTTTTCGGCCTTTTTCATATCCTACCACGAGACTTATACAACACTTGTGTGGTGTTGACAGTTCGCCAGTTGTTTGTCCTAAATTCTATCCTCAAGCAACACTCGTAACTCATATGTAACTAGTACTACATCATGTTACCTACAGACGTCCTAGGGTTGTCTGTACCCTCCACGGATTAAATCTAAATATGCTAGAAGATATTTCCTTTACCCTCGGCCCTTATTTATTCAATAAAGCTAATGATGCTTAAATATCTACCCAAATTCTCGGAAAGTATGTAAAATAAAATAAAAATCTGGCTACTAGCCAAAGCTATGATGACACTGAAGCCTTATTTACAATAATGTCATGAATCAAACACACACTCTTACACTTACACACACACATACACACACACACACACACACACAAACACTCAATTATAAATATATTTATATATATATATATATATATTGTTCACACAGATATCTTGTTCTACTTATACAAAACAAATTCCATCTTACATTAGCGGATTTTATTCCATCAATGTACCTACATACCGTTTTACATTTGTGTATCTAAAATTAAGTGGGGCCCTGTTGCTGTAATCAGGTTTTCCTACCACGGCAACAGTTGTCACCTGTTTCGTATATAATACTGAATTCAATGTATGTACATACCATAAGAAACATTGCTATTTTACTGTGGCAATAAAGATATTATTATTATTATCTACCTGCCTTACATTAGGCATTGTGAACTTAATACTTTTAGTTTTCTTAGAGTTAAGAAGTAAATTATTGGTCGTAAACCAATGTAATGCCTAAGAAAGTGTAGTATTTACATCGTCAAAAGTTTCTTTTTGTCTATCCACGTTAAATATAAGAGATGTATCATCAGCAAATAATACAGTTTCACATAGGTTTTGAGTATAATAAGGTAGATCATTTATATAAATTAAAATAATAAAGGTTCCAATATTGAGCCCTGGGGAACGCCCATAAATAAAGGGCTCCGCTGGAACTTGTTTCTCCGACATTACGTTTTGGACTCTATTCGTTAAATATGATTGTATTAAATTAAGAGCGTCCTTATCGACACCGTAATGCTTCAACTTCATGAGGAGAGTATTATGGTTAACGCAATCGAATGCCTTCGATAGATCGCAGAATATTCCTATAGCATCTTGCTTATTTTCCCACGCCTCAAAAATATGTTTCATTAGTGCCACTCCTGCCAGTAGTGGATCTGCCTTTAGTAAATCCAAATTGATTGCTATGTAATAATTTGTTTGCGTTGAAATGAGACAATAATTGATTAAATATATTTTTTTCAAATATCTTACTTAGAGCTGGGAGATAGAGATAGGTCTGTAGTGAGACGTGTCACTCTTTTCTCCAGATTTGAATAAAGGTATGATTTTACTTAATTTCATCAAATTTGGAAATTTGCCGTGGTCAACACACTGATTAAAAATAACAGCTAAGTGAGGAGCAATACATATAATTATATTTTTAACTATTTCTATAGAGAGTCCCCATAAATCCTCTGTTTTTTTAATATTTAACTCTTTAAAAGTTCTAATGATTATCCCTGCATTTACATGTGTAAATCTAATACATACAACATATCATGCATGTTCTTATTTTAACATACAATTATTTATACAAGCATATATGCATTTATTTAATTAAGTATATTATTTATTTAAGCGATATTGATACGGCGTTAGTGCAGGCGGTTGCACCCTCTTTTGCACCCGGTGCACATGGAAGATCAGCGTTGCGGTGCTTTATAAGGACCTCGACATAAAGTTGAGTGGGCCTTTTCCACTGAAAGGACACTTCCTTACTATAAATTAAGATTTTACTTGTATGTATATCATTATATGTGTTTGACATTAAAGAAACGATAAATATAGATATAATATTATTATTAATCATGAGCCTATGACGTTTTGCACAGGCTTTCCCGCACAGCAAAACATTACTATGGGACGTACGTAACACATCACGTGGTATCTATGCCGATTGGCAGTTGTTATTGACTGCTATACGTAATACATTTATATACACCTATTTTAATAGATCTTTTCTTTGAGTTGTATAAGATACAGAGAAAGAGAGATATTAAAGGGCGTGTGTTAGTGGATATTTATTATTTAAAAAAGCAATATTTTGAGATGAAATTATTTCTTTGTTTAGCTCTATATTTCAAGAGTTTTGTTTAAGAAACCGCAATTTTATTTGTTCTGTAATCTTCAAACAATAAAATTCATTAACATTTGTAGGGCGTCCTTAAGATACATTGGCTTCTTAATGAAGTGTCCCATTAACATGTCCATTAAAAAGAAACTTTAATGAAAGTGAAGGATTCCCTCATTTAATATACGAGAATTTGAAACTATCTGACGCTATAAATAATTTCAATCAATATATCTCTTGGTAAGTTGAAAAGTAGATAAATCCAATGACTTTCCGTAATAATAATATAGAACAAATTGCAACTACCTTCATTGTCAAGTGGTTTGAGAGTTAGGATTCGAAGGTTCAGATCCCGCGAGGATTGTACACAAAAGTAAGGTTAGGACAAAATTTGGTTAGGACATTGCACATTGAGTCATATGAATAAGTAATAAAAAGAAAGATGATGCTAAAGGGCATACAATCACATTTGTAACTCACTATCGCACATGATTAGAAGAATAACTGTTTTTAGATTGAGAAGGAGAACTGCCTGAGAAATCAGCTGAATAATTTGTGTTGCCATAAAATCTTGATAAAACAAATGCTTAATGTTTCTTCTTATATCTTATTGTAACCATTATATTACGAATTTGCGTTAAAATCTCTGACCATAAACCATATGGGTCAGAGGTTAAAATACATTCCAGTTCCAGTTATAAATATTATTTTCTATGAGTAAATAATTGAAATAACAAAATTTTATATGATGAACTACTTACCTAGTAACACAGAGGCACTCCTTTGTTTTTAGAAATGGCTGCGTGCTAATGGCTTCCGCGGCAAATTCAATTTGTGCCTCTTTAAGGTTAAAGCAAGGATGAGTAGCTACTTTGGGAGTTACCTGTAATAGCCTAGAATATTATGAAAAAAAAGTTATTTTATGAAGCTTGCGCCAATGTCACATGGATTACAGGTTCCAAAATTTGCCTTGACCGTGAAACAGCTTCAATTGTTGGTTGTTTTCTGTGATCGAGACATGCAAAAGAAAAAAATCGACTTGACCCGAAATAAATATGATTTATTATCATCCATCCTGACATTAAACTAAGCATACATTCGGTTACCAGTAATCCTAAATAAGATCATATTGAATTTGTTTTATTTAACTTTAGCGTTTAATAAATGTTAGCTTTTAATAATACAGTTACCATTTACAGGCCGATTCCCAAATTGGGTAAAAATTAAAACAATTTCGAAAATAACGCGATTATTCCTTAATATTTTATAAAGTTTGGTCCAACTGAATGTAAATGCTTATCCTAAGGCAGTTACTAAGTGAATGCAGTTGTTTGTCCAGGTGTGGGGGTGTACATATCGCGGGTGGAAGAGGGCTCGGTGGCGGAGCGCGCGGGGTTGCGGCCCGGCGACTCTATTCTGCAGGTTAACGGGACTCCCTTCTCCGGAATATCCCATGAAGATGCGCTAAAGGTAAAGCTTATTTCATTTATAATAAATAATTCATTTATTTCAGGCCATAAACGTTAGTATCAAAGGTCTTAACTATCAGTGTTAGTATGTTTTATAAATTTATTTTTAAGTTATACAAACTGAACATCGAGACTGTCGCTAAGGGAAAAAACATTTTGCTTATGTAATTAAGCAAAATGATTTATTATGTAATTAAGTAACCGGGACGGTCAGTTCGCTCACCTGGTGGTGAGTGATACGCCTGACCATGATTGAGGCAGTGTTAAAAGAAATTAACAATAGGTCGTTATTATTTTTCATCAGCATTGCCCTACGCCCGTCACCCAAGGCGACACATGAGCAAGGTCTTTTATACCCGGTAATAGAAGACCAAAGCAACCTACGGTGACAGCGTTGTCGGCAGCTTTCATTATATCCTGCCGCGAAAAGTTGTTTTGGACAAGTTCGACAAAGACAGTCCAAATCCAGACTACACGACAATCCTAAGGCACAAAGAACTGGCAGATCTGGAGTGAAGCCTTGTCAATAAAATAATTAAGACAGTTATTGATAAAAACGTAATCCTTGCTTATATTCGGCAATGTATACACCACATGAAACTCTAAGTGACCGGACATAATAAATTAATATTTATTACAATTATGAAGAAAAACTATAAAACCTAAGTTTTAATTCAACGAATACACAACACAGTTAAAAAATATGCCTTATGTTATTAACTTCTCTAACTGTTAATTTTTTTTTAAAGAAACATATCTACCATAATTATGAGTCCTTGACGGGGTGCTTCTTCCGTAACTCGGCAAAATTTAATAAATCAAAAGTGCTAGCTTGTCAAAACGCTAATTCTTAACCCCCTTCATGAATATTAACCAAAGAACTTTTGAGGTGATGTCCCCGCAGCGCCCTATGCCGAGGTTTGTGTTCCACTCTGGGACACCCTTAGGCTCGTTGTGTAAATTTTAAGGCTGGGACCCATCTGCGCTCGCCATCGCCCGGTGATGCTGTCAAGTCCATCTGTGGTCCATGTGTAGTCAGTTCCAAAAAATTTTTTTTTTGAGGTAAATATTTTGTTTTTTTTTTAGGTAAATATTTTGGTAAAATAACCCATACAAGGTATTTACAATACGTAGGCACAATAAAGAAAATGTAGACGGGAACAATTGTTTAATAACTGGCTTCAGTAACGACGTAGAGTCGGATACGGATGTGAGAATGAATGGATGAAATACTAGTAGACTCGATACTTAGTCGTCTAGGTAGGTACCACAGTGCCAGATATCGTCTCGTAAAATGGGAGTGTTTTGCACCTCTGTGTTTCGGGATGAGGATATATATAATATGTAAATAAATATATATGTAAAGCGTCGGTAGCTCAATGGTGTGGACTGTCGCCTTCCTACCGGGAGGACTGAGGTTCAAATCCCGACACGTACCAATGTGTTTTCGAATTTTCGAAAATATATGTACGTTATCCGATGCTCTTACGGTGAAGGAAAACATCGTGAGGAAACCTTCATGCACGCCTGCGAAGAGATTCAAAGGTTGTGTGTGAAGTCGTCCAATCCGCACTGGGCCCGCGTGGACGACTATGGCCTAATCACCCCTATACGGGTAGGCTCGTGCCCCTCGGTGGGGACGTTTAATGAGCTGACGATGATGTATATAACATGTATTTATTTACACAAAAGTATATTCGTATCTATCCGTTGTTCAGTACCCATACTTCAGGCTTAACGTTTGACTTGGGGCTATATAGCGCAGTGTGGATGTCAGTATATATTTATTTATATAATTATATTTTATTAATGGTTATCACCCACATACCGTTATCAAACAGTTTTTTACAGTGTGGGACTGTGCTCTACTTAGAGGGTCACACCATACCTGTAAATTTCCGACACGGAACATGAAACATAACAATAACATAGTAATCTGTTATTTTCATAGTGATTTAAAATTAATAAGTCATTCCGTGAAACAACAAAAGTATACCGGTTTAAATTCCTAAATTGAGTGCTTAAATAGGGCATTCCAGGTAATGATTATTGTAGCGGCAGGCGTAGCTGCCGACCTGTTGCCCTTTGGCAGGTCTTGCTGAGCCTCGCCAAACGACCCGCTCCGTGGTCGCCAAAGTAGCTTTCGCACAATTGTATAGAGTACGTTATTTTACAATTCACTACACTTCGATGAATCTAGCTATGCTACGAAATATGTATATAAATAAATATCCACTGACATTTACAAATTGTTATACAAAATTTAAGTTTAAGTCATAGTGTGTTAACGCACGCCGCTTGCCGTCTGCACTGACACATAGCATTATAACCCGTTCTTCATTATAATGAAGAACGGGTTAATGAAGAACGGTTAAGTATACTTAACGCTCTAACTCTCATGTCGTAGTAGCCGGGGCTCCCTTGATTGGCCGAACGAGTGGTATGTGGCGGTGTTGACGGTAGCAAGCGAAAAAATATTGTTTGAGTTGTGATGTACAAATGTATCAAATAATGTACCTATATAACAAATTGTATTATTGTATTTAAAATGTGCGTATTCCAGAAGTGAAAACAATAAAGTTTTTTCTAATCTAATCTAATCATTTACACGGCGCCACCTAGTCGCAAACTAAGCATTTATCCTGTAATACGGGTACTGAACAACGGATAAACATACTTATATATTTTTTTTATTAAATACATACATAGAAAACACCCTACCAATACAAACAGACATGTTCAGGCACATACAAATTTGTAACGCATGAGGATCATCTTTGTTGTGCTAGCTATCTGATATTTCTACCACGAAATACTTGCTCTATATGACATTCTACCTATTTTCATTTTTAAAACTTCTAACTGTTGGGGTTCAATTAAGGCATCTCCAGAATACTTCTTATTAGATTTTCAATTGTTTCTTGATACACCATAGTTGAGCATCATGGACATTAGTATTTTTTTTATATATTTTTGCTGTTAAAAAATATACCCAGGGAGCCGCGTTGCTATTTCACGCAGAACACAAATTTGCAAAGGCCGTGATTTAATTTCGCCATAGTAATCAAATTTATGAGCCTTAGAGTTTCAAAGGTGTCTCGAGGTCATGAACTGGGACGAAAATATAAAGCGCACATTATCGAATCTAGATCAATGTGCTCGGGCGTGCCTGAAATTATGACTTCAATAAGAAGTTCGATAGGCGGAGAGGAGGAACCCACTTAAGCTTTGGTAAAGTATTCTCAATGTTCGTGATCTTACATTTATGAAAGAAAATATAAAAAGCCGTTTATTATACATTAAGCAGTATGTTATATGATTGTGTATCTAGTGAGTTCATCTAAACTACATAGTTGTTTATCTAAACATGAGCGTAAACAAAATATAAGAATTTCCGCCATAGCCTCCACCACCTCCAAAGGGACCCGAAAATTAGGACATCTTTCGTGAATCGTACTATAAAGGTTTTTGAGTCAGTGGAGGTTTTTTATCGTATTTGCGTGTTATTGAACAGATGAATGTTAAGTTCAGTAAGCACGTAGTTATAATAATAACAATGCAAGTAAGCGGTTGAATTTCATGTTAATCCTCGCACCAAATCGTGATAGAATATAAAAGCTCATAATATGTGAAATTATTTTTGATTTTGACTAAACTTCGCTTAACATGTTTATAGTTTTTTATGATATTGTTACCAGAAAGAGATGACTTAGTTACAAATTAAGTTTAGAGCATTATATATGCTCTAAAAATAATTTATTGCTGTCTGATTCATGATTTTAAAATCTAAATGATCTATGTACTCATTTTATCTGAAATTTTAAATTTATTGTAACAAAAATATTCAGTAAACTGAAAAATTTTTTGTTAGTTCATGAAAAGACAAATTAGTTAATAATGACTTACCCTAAAACTGTAGGCTGGTTGATTAGACAGATACTGTAAACTTTGTTTAATATCCGTTGTTAAGTGGTAATTGTCAGTTATTGTGTCATTGGAGGTTTTATTCAGGGATTTAGCTGGTTAACAGTCGACTTTCGCTTTGTGAAGGCATTAACGGCACTGCCATTGCTATTCCGAACGATCTCCGGACACGACAGCGACGTTTTCTATTTCCGACACACGTTGCCAACGCGGCCCGTATTGATCGCGGGCTTACATCGGCCAAATGCCCGCTCCTTTTTAACTGTAATGTGGCTATTTAAGCCATTGTTTAACGGTTGTTAGTTTCAAATGATTAAGGCTACTTTCGAGTTAGATTCATTTGTTTTATGTGCTTGGCTCTTTAAATTTCAATTACAGTATATTGTTTCCTAAATGGTGATAGTGTCCAACCGTTTGAAAGTAGAAGTTATTGGGGAGGCCTATGTTCAGCAATAGACACCATGTAACTGTTACGATACCTACATGTTTTTAAACAAGGTTCTGGCTTACTTCTTCAAAATGAAATCGTTAATATGTATGTTTGTTTATCATAGATAGAGAGCAAACGAGCAGACGGCTCATCTGATAGTAAATGACACCGTCGCCCATGTACATTTGCAATACCAGAGGGTAAAGAAATGCGTTGCCGGCGTTTTTATTTAAAAGATGGCAAAAATGGACAACATACTGCTATCAGGATAGTAAAAACCCTCGTTAGAAAGTATCTACAGAGAACAATACTCTTAAATCACAACATTGTACATGAATTTTAATCATGAAACTTTTGTTGCATATAAAGCACACGCGACTTTATTCAAATTGGAAATAAATGAATATTAATGTGCAGAGGACTTTACCGAATAGCTTCGTTATACTTATTAAATAGATTTTATTTCTTGATAAGTATGTCGTTTTCAGTTGTACGTTAGTGATTACAGCTATTTTGTCATTATGTTTACAATATTATGACAAAATATTAGATTTTAATAATATTTAATCCTTAGCTCTTCAATTACCGTTATGTAAAGCAGACTTAATTTTATAGTTAATTAAGAATTTTGCTTACAATAATAATATTTATATTGTTTTCCGCCAAAAAATCTTACCCGTATAGAAGAATAACACCTTTAGGGATGAGACAGGGCGCACAGATCCATTACACAAGTATATATTGAAGTTCGTAGCAGTACCTAGTCACACCATTATGAGAAGTATAAACTGAAATGACGGAAAAGTAGAACTCAGTTAGACTTTATGTAGTTATTGTGAGTTGAGAAGATAAACACATTTGTGAAGCTTTATTGTGTGAAGTTTGAGATCAGTTTATCTATTTAAATAGAATGAAACATTGAATTTGGGTGCTGCATATATTTTGCTCTTCTATTTTATGAAAATCTTTAGACATTGTTGATGTGGCTACCGGCGCGGCGGGGTGGTCGTTGCGGCTGTGTTTATTACTCTATTATTGTTCTCACCAAAAAACGGACACCACCCGCCCTTAGTTTTTGTTCGACATGAACCTTCTACCTGCATAGTTTGACGTTGTTTTAATATCGCTCACTAGAAAAACTTTTGTAAAAAAAAAGAAAGAAAAAATAATAAAGATTTATTTACCTCATACAATAATATAGTGCTTAAAAACTATACATATAGGTAAAAATCCAAATATAAAAATTACTGATTAAGTAATGTTCCAATTATTTTGATTGCTAACAATATTCACGATCAAAAATCGTTGTAATTATGCACTGAAAGATGGCTCCTGAGTTTAAGACCGCTGTCTTAAACTCATAAATATCCCATCCCCTTTTCAGTGTTGGTAATTCCTTTACGCATTATCACGATTTAGTTTACTTTAACTTTATGTTTATACTGTCATTGACTCGTTGAATAAAACTCATTATTAGCAATTTGCATACGGCGGTAATTTCCAGTAACGTCGTTGAAATTGACTCTAAATGTAAATTTATTACAACAATGCTCCTCTTAATGCGAAAAGTTCAAGAATCTTTCGCCAGTGTGTGTTGACTAATTGTAATATGTTGTCAGAATTTATATTACGCACACCACGCTACATACCTAAGTTACATATATGCACAAATTATTTGGCATGATTTAATTTTGTAAGATAAAGAGAGAAGAGAGATATTATTGGTAATATCTACCAACTTACTTGACAAGTTGTTTTATCAGTTGAAAGACTTTTTTGCGTAAACGATTACTTACTTTCATACCTACCTATTTACCGACCATGCAGTATCTTAACGACACATTAGAATCTAAATACTTTTTGGTACCTACTTTACATTAAGTAACGATCATTTAAGAAAAGAGGCGGGTATCAATGTATTTATTTTGAGAAAGAAAAAAGTGAATGTATGTAAAGTAATGTATCACCGCAGTGCCAAATATCGTCCCGTGAAATAAGGGTGCTATGCGCTTTTGTGTTTGGGGATGCAAATTGCATCATTAGCTACTAGCTACAGTGCCCCGTAGCTAGTAGCTAATGATAAAAAATATTTTTAGTCTAAATTCAGTCTAGGTTGGTTTATTAGTTTATTTTGAATAGTAAACAAATAAGAAATAAAGTGGACAATAGATGATTTAGTGTAAGTAATATTTTCTTAATACCATGAAGAAACATGAGAAAGCTAATGGTCGGGCTCAAGTACCTAGATATTCAAACTTATTAAATTAAGTCTTACACTTATCACTTAAAGAGCGTCCGTAGGTCTCCCTCCGTCTAAAGTACAGTATTAGCGATAAGAGGACATTAAAAATAAAAATAAAATACTCTTATTAGAATAGACAATATCGACTTGACCAAACTAATAAGTTTTGTTTTGTAAATAATTGAATAGTATTTTCCTTACTATTTAGTTGACATATTATTAATACAGCCTATGCAAATCCTGATAACACTGAGCCCTCACCTTACAAAGTGCCATTATGCTATCAGCAAGAAATATATTTAAACATTAATCCGTGTGCAGGAGTCCACAAAGCATATCTAACAGTCCTAACAAAGTTAGTTCGTCACGCGAGCTCCTTGTCTGTTCTACAAATTTTACAAAAAGGAAACTCACATGAAATTTGAATAGCGGTCAACGACAGTGGGCGGGTCAGGTATACCTCGCCGGCCTTCCGCCGTCAAGATATCGCCTGATTTACTCCGACACTTTGACATTCAATGAAAACTTTTTGCAGACTTTGCAGAGGACGCCTTTATATTTTTATACCATATTCTGGACGTTCATGAAATTGGCATCCTACCAAATTAGGAACATATTCGTAGAATATTACTATGTGGGCTGACGATTGTAGGATTTATTTGTGCAATGTAACTTTTTACCACAAAATACTTAAGAAAGTTACAAATAATGTTAAATGTGCCAAAATTGTTTTATTTTCTTCATCTAATGGTAAGTAAGTAATATGCCTTGGTAAGTAAGTGATACGCCTTCCTTGAATAACTGAAGAGTGTATTTTTTCCGTCAACACTGTCCTACGTCCGTCACCCAAGATGACAAATTTCTTATACTCGGTTATTTTATTTGCTACAGTACCTTGCCCTACTTTCGAAAAACAAAGAGTATAATACTCTTATTTTACGAGATGATATTATGTGGTATTGCGGTGGCACTTAGACGATCCAGTATCAAACCTAGTAACTTGTAAAAGTGAAACCTGAAGTTTTAAAAGCTAGTCCTCATTCCGAAAAACAAAGTGCATAACGATTACAAGAGATATATCTGGTGCGGTGGCCCCTACTTGGACGACTTAGTATTAGGTGGTAGATTGTAAAAGTAAAACCTGAAACTTTATAGCTTTTCAGGCTTTCATACATCAACTGAAGTTTTGGATTTGAATGTTATTAAATTAATTTACGTGCCACGGTAATTTGATTGGATGAAAAACTTAAGTAAGTTTATTATCGGTGTAGGTAGGTACTACTCTTTACTTTTACATACATTTGTGCTATAGATATATTGCATTGATTTGATATATCTAATGTAATAACTAAAGCGGGTCATATGATTGTTTATATTTTTCATCCAAGCCCACCAACGACAAGCTTTGTATATTATGTTCATAAATATTTTCTTACATTTCTATTCTCTTAGAGACCTATCAATCCGTGTTATTTTAAAAGATAAAAGAAAAATCATGTCTCACAGTCGTCTCCGGCGAGCCATAAAAGTTTATTCGGGTACTCGTTTGAGTTCATTAGTGTTGAAAAGGTTGGAATCTTGTGGACTGGGGTAGAAGTCGGTAATGCATTTGTTACCATTATTGGCTTGTTCATCGGCTTTCTTGTGCAATTGTTAATTCGTGCTCATATTATTTTAAGGTTCAAAAGAATAGCTAACATAATTTATGTTCTCGTTCGTTCTTAATAAGTCCTTAATTTTATTTTGGAATCATATTAAGAACCATACAGTGGGTGGCGCGGTTGGTATATTCTTAAATATTGAATCGGTTGTATTTTAATAAATTTTTAAATGTATTTTAAATTTGATATAAATTATACTAAATAATATTACTATCGTTTAATTAATTTGGTATGCTTAAGAATTTGTTCATCTAGCAAGAAATATATACCCATGTTTATTAACTAATCCATGGCTTGCGACGAACACTGTTTTCTTTTTAAAGACACGTACTGACTATCAATAAAATCCCTCACCAACCAAAACCTTAACTATATCAAAGAAAGGACAGCCTTAGCAAAAATAAAAGGCATTTTCCCGGACGAATGCACACTTCCTTACGCGAGTTTTATGGAAGTTTGCACGGGGCCGAGACATCAATAGAATACAGAACATTTTTCTTGTGTATAGCTGTTTTTGAACGTATTGGCATTGTACGCGATTGTAAGCGAGCACATAATTAGTTAAATTCTAAATCAATTGTTGATGAGGATAGAACACCGATTTTTGTTGAACTTTCCAAATACAATAGCCCTACTGGGCTGGGCTACACCTAATCCATTGCAGGTAGGCAGCTCCCCAGACTTGCTAAGGATTTACTACGGGCAAATGGGATTAACTAAGGGCCCATAGACTTGACGATTTCCGGTTGTTGTTTATTTACTTTGATACCTTTACACGTTACTCCGCATTGGGAACACTTGGTGGGTCGATTTCTTCATACATAGCTACGCTGTGCGGGAAGGCCTATTCTCTGCCGTGGGATGTTATATACTTCTCACTTTCTCATCCTATCGCAGTTTACTGCTGGACATAGGTCTCGACCATTTTGTGTCATTTTTCTCTCTCATACAGTCTCACCATCGGTCTTGTGGCATACGTTTTATACTTATTTGAAAAACAAAAATGAACGGCACTGTTTTGTGCTTTGTGAGTTGGCATCGACAGGGTCAACGATGTCCATAAATCAATGAAGCTGTCACCAAACGGTGTCCGCTCCCACCTGGCTGTTTGCAACCCTAGTTTCCTGTTTATGTATGAAATCTCACCAAGGGAATACCCTTGCAAATCTACAAGGGCCCTTTTGTTGTTTATAACATTGCCCCTAAACCTGAGGTGGTCCTTCAGCAGAATGACATGTTATGTAACCTTTTGTAATTTTAAGCTGGGTTCTTAGTGATTGTGCCCGATTTATGTTGCAAGTGAAAAATATCTTGCAGCTGTAATTATTACGACTTTTCAAGCAAATGATT
The DNA here is from genome assembly GCA_019425675.1 of Leucinodes orbonalis. Taxonomy (NCBI): domain Eukaryota; kingdom Metazoa; phylum Arthropoda; class Insecta; order Lepidoptera; family Crambidae; genus Leucinodes; species Leucinodes orbonalis. The sequence goes on along the minus strand of PQWD01004739.1, from coordinate 2,815 downwards.
TTTAAGCGTCGCGTGTCATTATCGTTAACTCCTGTACTGGTCATATTTATTTGATCTGTGTTGATGCGTCTTTAAATAGACAAAAAGAAACAATGTTAGAAGAATTCTTCTAACCTTGTTTCTTTGTATTTGGTTACATTTCGGAACACCTCAACATTGGCCGAAGAGGGATAATATTGGTGCAAAAAAAAACGCCAAATTTTGAAAGAGATGATGGATACAAAGGATAGTTTTTACTTTCTTTATTGACTTAACATTTTCTCCAATGACCAAGCTATCTGAGAAGGCATATCACCGCAGTAGGACGTGAAAGGCTGGTGAGATTATTTTTATGAAATTATTTTGCGTATTAACAATAGGATAGTGAAATTATCAGGTATAAGAGACCTAACATCTGTTGTCTCGGGTGACTGGCGCAGTGCATCATTGATGGAGAATAATAACTGTTTATCAGTTGTTGGTCTCCTTCAATGCCATCCATCCATCAGGTGAGCGTCCCGACCGTCCTGTTCACTTTATAATACAAAAAAGGAAGCCTTTGTATAGCCCTTGATATGATATGTCTTGGTAACAGATGCTGAAGTCATGCCCAGCTGACGATGACGGTTCGCACGGCGGCGCGCTGGTGGGTCGGGCCTCTTGTTCTTGGATGGACCGGTACGGCCGCCCAGCCTCACCGCCGCCCCAACGACCACCGCGCTCATCCAGCAAGGACCGATCAGTGCGCAGGGTTGGTACTTTAAAAATATATTTTGTAGTAACTTCAATTTTATTTAAAAAAGCATATATTTTTAATTAAATATTTATTTCAGTTTTAGTTAATTTTACTTAATAGCGTCACCACGAGACTTAATGGTTTTTGTGCAGGATCATCATCATCAGCTCATTAAACGTCCCTACCGAGGGGCCTTCCCGTACATGTTCTACAGGATATAATGAATCAATTATTGTTATAATGTAAAGAATACCTTATACAAGATAATTTAAATTTGAATAACATAAAAGTGATTTTTATTTATTATTGCTGGTTACTTACTATAATGATTACTAATGCATTCACTTAACAAGTCATGAAGTACCTTATAAATCGCTTAATTTCTACATTCATTCAACAACGAACAAGCTACATTTGCGGTTTTGACGCGCAATCCACATTGGCTCTAACGATTTTACGGCATCATAATTTTTTACGCCCCAATTTCCCGGCAATAAATACGTGAATGCATGCACGGAGCAGCGGAGGCGGTATGCTAATCGCTGTCCACTGGCCAAAACTGTGTCGTTAGAGGTTGTAGGTTAGCTAGAGCATCGATCGTGACGTCACTACTCGCATATACTTTGTTGAATATTAACTTATCTTAAGCTACTGCTGTTCGTGGACCGGGAGTAGTATATACGAAATCCACGGTGATCGCATACTGGAAGTCACTTTGTGCATTTTTTCCAGATTCGTTAGAACATTGGAGAAACACCTGATTGTCAAAAATAAATATGATTCTGTGCTTTTAAGCCAATTTTTGTGAGAGAATTAGGAGTTATTTTTGACGAACTTAGACCTCATTATGAATATATCTTTAAAAAAGGCAATAAATTACTGGGTTTCATGATGAGAACTACTAAAGACTTTAAATAGCATCCTTGCCTTTTCTTCAGCATTGTAAGAAGTGTTTTGGAGTACTGCTGTCCATTTGGTCGCCTCACTATAAAATACACGTTGACAATATTGAAAGAATTCAAAAGAGATGTTTGCGATTCCTGTCGCGTAAACACAATTTCGGACGCTCCCTTCCAACTATCCTGATCGACTTTCTAGGTTTGGTATAATGTCACTCAAACCGACGTGAAAGATATGACCTCCTCTATTTACATAAATAATTCATTCCGCAGTAGACACATTTCTCGTCTTTCAATATTAATACTTGGTATAAATGTCGACATCATATATTTGTTATAAAAGTGTACATAAATAACACGTCTTATTACAACCCTCTGGTGAGAATGTGTCGCACGTACAATGAGCTGGTCCGCGTGCGGGGTAATGGAGAGTAGACATCTTCAATGATAATTTTATTTGTTATAAAAAAGCGATATCTTCAGCCTTAATGACTTAGGAAAGCTATTAATTGTAAGTTTGTTAGTACTCTGTTTTTTTTTTTTCTAAATATTATTATAGCCTTATTTTTAAAAAAAATCTGAAATCACGCTGTGTTACACGTCTCTGGATATATAGTCCTGTTATATATTTTATTCATGTATGTTTTATAAAGACTTTGTTTGTGTACCATAAATAAATAAATATCGCATATGGCGCTACGTGTCGGTTTTGCTTCATATTCGCATACCAAGTGCAAGCATTTAGGGCGTCAATGGCTCATTGGTGTGGAGTGTTGCCTCCTGATTTGGAGAACGCAGGCTCAAATCCGGCCGCGTACCAGTGTCTTGTCAATTATGAAATTAAATGTACGTTTATCCGATGCCCTTACGGTAAAGGAAAACATCGCGAGGAAACTTGCATTATCCTGCGAAGAGATTTAAAGGCTGTGGGATTCACTGGACCCACGTGGATGACTAGGACCCTTTTACGGGCAGCTGTGCCCTCGGTGGGGACGTATAATGAGCTGATGATGATGATGAAGTGTAAGCTTGTGCCCTACACTGTAGGCCTACTATATAAACTGGTTAATTGATTGATGATGTTAATTCGTACAATCGTGTGTAGATCGTATGTGTCATCAGCTCATTAAACGTCCCCACCGAGGGCACGAGTGTTTTTAGGCTTCAGTCGTTCACGCTGGCCAAGTGCGGGTTGGACGAC